>BCLH01001428.1:10968-45696 GCA_001602315.1 Zoysia pacifica | reverse complement strand
GGGGGGGGAGATTGGTCGGTGGCCGTGGGCTGAGGGGGGCGCAGGGAGATTTAGACACGGACTTTGAAATTTAGGGCAGGCTGGGGAGATTTAGGTTGAGGGGATGGGCGACCGTCCAACATTAAAGTCAAATAAAAATGGGTCAATTCCTTATTAGGCATAAAAAACTTGTAGTTCCTTATCAGACACTCAAAATTTTGAATTTTTTTATCAACTACTAATGTTAACTTTCTTTCTTTATTCGCCACTCTTACATTTAAAGACCTGAAAAAGACTTGTTTGCCCCTCAATCATTTTTTTAGTAAGTTTCTTCAGTACCCATTTTAGTGAATGTTGTAGAAATCAGTCCTATCTCACAAATTCATATTGTGGCCCATGAACTTAATAGATAATAAAATGGTTCAGATTTAATTTTAAACTTTGAATTTGAATTTTAATTGAAGGTGAATTTTTCCTTGTGAAATTTTAGATGCCCCAAAACAAAACATCCACTAAAATGAGCAATGATAAAACTGAGGAAAACTGAAAGAAGGGCAAAAAGGTGTTTTTTCAAATCCAAAAATGTATAGGAGTGGTGAATAAGGAAAAAGAAAGTTAGCATCGGTGGCTAATAAAAAAATTAAAAATTTTGAGTGGCTGATAAGGAGCTTACCCAAAATACTGACAAACTAAGTATTGCAAAAACAAGAAATAACAACTGACATCCTGTTAATAGTTTTTATCGACCAACATTCTGATGTTAATTTGGTACTTTTAGCACCCACTCCCGATAGTAATTTTGTGTTGCCGTAGTGTTTGGGACGGAGGGAGTATAATGGATCTCTGCTAATTTTAAGTTCACCATTGATCTGCATCCTATTAATTATACTACTCGTTGTGCATCGCATCTTTTATGAGTGTCACACCAATGAGAGAACAACGTGACACAAACTTTCCGATGCATGATACTACTCTGTTTGCTCCTGGGGTCCTTGAGATGTTGAACATTTTACATTGAGCAATAATGAGTTTTGACAGCAATGGTACGTCCGCCTAGATTTCAAATGAAACAAGAATCAGGTCTAAATTTGACATAATATATGTATTCTTATTGTTTGACTTTGGTCCTCGTCCAAGCGGCACAAATGATCTTTGACAGCATCGTACCGTCTACATAGACCAGGTGAGCAGCAGCTACAGTTATTCAGAACCAACCACCTGCAGCTGTGGCTTTTTTGTGTGAAATACCAGACACGTGTACGAGAGTACCACAGCAGTTGGAATTCTATTTGTCATGTCCCGGTCCTTTGTTGGTTCCTTTTGTTCACTTATTTGATGAAAGATTCATGTCAATAAATCCACACTGTAGATTTCTAGAAACAAACTAAATTTTGCCTTTGTTGTGGTATATTTATTTTACCTAAACATCATGCACATATAACATTAAAACTAATTTTGCAATTATTTCGATTAGATTCCCATTTTTTGTTTGATGTATTTAGAAACTGATTTTTTGTCGTACCCTATTTCTGAGATACACTGTATATACTGTACCAATCTCTGGATCAGCAGTTGGCATGTACGTGCATCTGATTCACGCATACAATAATTATTACATATGTAAATATAAGTCTGACAATAGTCTTACAAACATTGGTCTTAAATTACAAGCCAGTGAGCTGAATCATTCATCCTCGAAACAAACAATATCGCAAAAGAACGCATAACCAAAAGCTACTCCATAGACAAACTTACGCGGATAACAAAATTCCTACATGTCGTCATCAAACTCGGCCTCTTCTTCATCTTCATCTAATGATTACAACAAGGGTGAGTACGGATAGTACTCAGCAAGCTATTACTCTAAGCAGGGTTATATACATATAAAATGGCCAACAGGGGCGGCTAAGGGTTCTTTTCAGGGAAAGCAAATTTTATGCGGGTTCACTACAGAAAATTTGTAAATACAAAGAGTAAAACACTAATCTATCATTATTTTAGTAGGTGGATCTGGGGAGAATTCTCCTTTCCGCCAGTTCCCAAATTTTAACCGGAAGGCCCTCCACTATCCCCACCGAACACTTTTCAAAAACACGGGTAACTACACCCACTAACACCAACACGGATAGAAGTTAGACTAATCCAAGTGAGCTCAAACTGTAGTGTGTCAATACTGTGACAACAGCCATTCCGGATGGATTATACACTCTGCAGAGGTTGTACACTGTACCCACAGGCCTTGCTTCTTTTGATCAACGAAGTCGCATGACGTTTACTCAAACACATACTAAGGTTAACACAAAATTCACCTCAAGATGCATCCAGGTATCATCCATCGGGGTTTTCCAAGCCTCGACGACGCGATAGTACATTCCCCAAGCCAGACCGCAGGGCAATTTGCTTCTCTCGCCCTTTCTTGGAATTACCTCAAAGGGAGACACCACAGACCAACAGCTATATCCATGGGCAGTACGATCCCAGATGTAGGCCATTACTTTTATCGAAGACCAAACCTTGAGTATCTCACGTCTTCTCCTGGCCTCTTGTGTCCTACCGACCACCATAAGGGCTCAATGCTGATAACCAAAGAGGCAGAGTAACTCCTGCACATACTGGTTCTGTGGTTGCACGAAAGCACTACGTTAAGGTCCGATGAACCGGTCCTTATATGGCAGGGGTGGTGCGCTTGTCCACGACAGGTGGACCAGACCGAAGCGTAACACTTAACTCATCACTTTTCACAAGAAGCCCCGCCCACAACCAGAAATACCCCTCTTCACAATCACATGTTGCACTATCACCCATCCCATTTTATTTTACTCACGCCACCAAACTCAGTTTAACACATTTTCATAAACGATTGGTGTATGTTGAGACCATGCTTTGCATCGCATAAAAGGTTCCTAAGCATTCTGTTATCAAGGAAACTTTTCGTTCATTAGAAGATTTTAACAACAGAATTTCCTATGTTTAACAAGGTAGTGTCGTCAATAGGGTAACAAGGTAGTATTTGATAATAATGAGAGCAAGTAACTAACATGAATATAATTACTTAACCACAAGTAGGTTCATTAACTACAGAACGCTTAAACATATGGTAAAATACATGCAAGCATTCAAGCCATATAGGTGCGTGAGCAAAACATAGGATTAATATGGTCAAGGAGTAAGAGCTTGCCTCCAAAGGCGTCTTCGAGCTCTTCCTCGTACTTCAGGTCATCGGCTTCCTCGTCTCCACGCTCCTCATCATCTACACGTGAAATACGATAAAGTTAGAAGGTGTTATGTGAAAATAGTGTTAAACATACGGTGCAGGGGCCTTTTGTAAATGTTTAGTATTGGTGGGGTTAGATTGTAATTTTTATAAAAGTTAGATGGCCTTATTTGGGTGGGTTTACTAATACTAGAGGTGTATATGTGAAATGGCTATTTTTGGGTTTTTAGGAATTTATTTGGATTAATAAAAGCTTGAAAATAAATTTGTGTGCGCATGAGCTGGGTGGCCACAGCCTTTTCCTCTCTGTGATTGACTGGTGGGGTCCGCCTGACAGAGGGGCCTCCGACCGTCAAGGCGGCGGAGCGAAGACCGACTGCACTCGGTGGGGACGGTGTCGGGGCGATGTGATGCGTGGCAGGGCCGTGGCACTGCAGTGGGCGGCGCAGGCTCCGGGCCGGTGAGCGATAGTGGCTGTCTTGGGCGGCCGGCGACGCGAAGGCGGAGGCGGCGGCCTTCGGTCAGGGGTACAAACCGGCTTTAGCCGTTTCGTTTGCATTTTTCGCGCGAGGAGTAGAGGCGGGAGGCGGGGCGATTTAAGGTGGCGTGGCAACAGTGCAGCACACGTCCTGCCGATCGGCCGGTCACCGGCCAACAAGCAGCGCAGCGCGTCCGTGCGTGAGCGCGCAAGGAAGAAGACCGGATCGGCTGGGCCGACCGTTGCGCTGGGCAGGGGTGAAGAAAGGGAAGGTGGCCCGGGCGGGAGAGAAAGGAAAAGAGAGGTGGGCTCGGCGGCTTGGGCCGAAAAGGAGAACTTCGGCCCAAAATTCTGAAATTTTTTATTTTTTGAATGAATTTGAGGGAATTTGAAATGAGTAAAGATGAATAAAACCAATAGAAGGCAAAGGCACAAGAAAAGAAAAGAATACCAGCACTTGTCACTCAGATTTTTAAATTTTGAAAATTTCCATTTATGAATCTTATTATTTTGTATGGGGTTTTAAATTTAAAGAGATTGAAATAAAAAAAGAAATGGGGAATCGAAAAGGGGAGTTTAGATTTTTGGTTTCCAATTTTTTTTGAGTGTTACAGACAACCGCCGCCGCTCCCCAGGACAAAACCAAAGTGCACGAGGCGAAGCAAGAGTAGAAGAAGCACAGTTCAGTCACCATGGGGGTACATTCTGCACCTGCCAACATGGCAACACCAGCCATAGCCCGAGGTGCCGCAGGTGGAACAGATGCAAGAGCAGTTTCACAAGAAGCAACAGCAGGACCTGCCCAAGGTGCAGCAGGAGAGTCCTTCTGTATCCGCCCCCTACCCTGGCAGATGTTATGGCCACCCAAACACAGCTGTTGTGCACCATCACACAAGGGATGGCTCCCCGTGGAGGATCGAGTGACCAAATCAAGATGTCAGAATTCATGAGACTCAGGGCACCTACCTTGGGTGATACCGATCAAGAAACTTAGCATAGTTAAGGCAAACGACCGCGAGAAGGTCATCCTCGCTACCCAACAGCTTGTAGGAGCAGCTGGAGAATGGTGGGACAGCTATAGAGAAGCTGTCGTAGATCTTGAAGCCATCCGCTGGGATGGATTCCAGCAGGCCTTCCGGACATATCACATATCCGCTGATGAGTTTCGTGCACTGAAACAAGGACCTATGACCGTTAATCAGTATATTAAGAAGTTCATGAAGCTTGCACGTTACGCACCTGGAGAGGTTGATACGGACAGAAAGGAGCAAGGTCGCTTCCTGGAGGGACTGAACCATGCCACGCAGACTCAACTAATAACCCATATCTATCCTGACTTCAACACCTTGATGAACCGAACCATACTACCGGGGAAAGCACATGTAGGACTAGAAAGTGAAAGGAAGCGTAAGTTCCAGGCACAGAAGATGAGACAGCAGGATAGAGTTCAGCGTCCTAAGTTTGGAAGGTTTCAGAAGTCACGACACCAGCCTACGATGCAATATCGCACCCTTGTGAATCAGCAGCAGCCACAGCAATCTGCGCAGTTTGTCCACCAGCCAATATCTCCACAGCCATACCTAGCAAACTCCAGTCCTAACCAAGCTCCTAATGTCGTGAGAGCAAGCTTCAACTGCAGCGACCCAGGTCACTTGGTCGCCAACTGCCCTCTCAACAAGCCACCTGTCTCGGCCCCTACAAACTCCAGATCCAGGACTGCTGCTTCCGGAGCAGTCTGTAGTGCCCAATGGTCATTGGGACAGCCAAGAGGGACACCGCAGTACGGACGTGGCTGCATGAACCACATCAATGCCAATGAAGCGAAAGATGCACACGACGTCGTACTCGGTGAGTACCTAGTCAACTCAACTATTGCTACAGTCATGTTTGATTCAAGAGCTTCGCATTCATTTGCTTCTTCGAGATTTGTTGCCAAATCAGGTTTATCCGCAATTTTACTTAAAAGACCGATGATGACAAAGTCCCCAGGCACTACCATTAAGTGTAAACTTGGATGCTTGGGGGTCAAACTCCTATGAAGTGCGGTAGAGTTTGTGAAAGAATAGTTAGTCTTAAGATTAGACGGGATAGATGTCATACTAGGTATGGACTGGTTAACCGGCGACAAGGCTGTTATACTCTGTTCTGACCAAGAAGTAACAGCCATTAACCATCAAGGGATACTCGTGGTATGTCGACCGTGTAGGCAGAGCATTGACCCAATGCTATGCAACATAGAGGCACAGGACATAACAGAGGCACTTGCAGTGTGTGAATACCCGAACGTATTCCCAGAGGAATTACCGGGCATGCCTCCTAATAGGGATGTCGAATTCCTTATCGAACTAATCCCTAGTGCAATCCCCATTGCAAAGAGACCATATCGGATGGCCGCAAATGAGTTAGCCGAACTGAAAAAGCAGAGAACTGAACTACAAGGGAAAGGGTTCATTCGCCCCAGCTCTTCACCATGGGGTGCACCTGTACTCTTCAACCAGAAGAAGGATGGTAGTACAAGGATGTGTATTGACTATTGGTCCTTAAATGAGGTTACCATAAAGAACAAGTACTCGTTACCCCCGATCGATGAAGATCCGAGAAAGTGATATCATGAAGACAGCATTTGTGACGAGATATGGTCAGTATGGGTTCACAGTAATGCCATTTGGACTGACTAATGCCCCAGCTTACTTTATGAACATGATGAACAAGATATTTGTGGAGGAGCTAGATAAGTTTGTCGTAGTATTCATAGATGACATACTCGTCTACTCTAAGAGTGCCATTGAATATGAAGAACACCTCCGAGCAACCCTAAGTTGACTAAGGGAACACCAGCTTTATGCCAAGTATAGCAAGTGTGAATTCTTGTTACAGGAAGTTGCATTCCTGGGTCATATCATCACAGCAGAAGGTGTGGCAGTTGATCCTTCCATGGTGGAAGCAGTTACAAATTGGAAACAACTAACCACCACCATGGAAGTCAGAATTGGACAGGCTGGGTGTTATAGGAGGTTCATCGAAGGCTTCTCCAAGATCGCAAAGCCTATGACAGAACTAACTCGGAAGGACAAGAAGTTTGAATGGATCCCGGAGTGTGAACAGAGCATCCAAATCTTGAAGTCACAACTTACCTCTACCCCGGTACTTGTATTGCCAGATACCCACAAGGATTTTGTGGTGTACTGTGATGCATTTCGGTAAGGACTGGGTTGTGTTCTGATGCAAGAAGAAAGAGTGGTAGCATACACGTCATGACAGCTAAAGAAGCACGAAAAAAATTACCTCACCCATGACTTAGAATTGGCAGCGTAGTGCATGGACTGAAAATATAGAGGGACTACTTGATCGGAAACAAGTGCAGAATATTCATGTATCATAAAAGCCTGAAGTACATCTTCATGCAAACTGAGACAAACTTAAGGCAGCGAAGATGGTTGGAGTTAATAAAGGATTACGACCTTGATGTTCAATACCATCCGGCAAAGGCTAACGTGGTAGCAGATGCCTTGAGCCTCAAAGCTCATTATCACGACACTAGAGGAATGACCCGAGGCACCGGAGATAATCCGAGAGATACGTAAATGGAATCTGCGGATAGTGCCTCCCAATCTTCTGAACACACTAGTGGTGACACCTACCGTAGAGGATAAAATCCGACAAGCTCAACCACGGGATCAAAGCATCCAAGAAATAAGCGAGCTGATTAAGGAAGGGAAGGCCCCAGGTTTCTGAGTTGATGAGAACAGAATATTATGGTACGAGAAACGGATCTGCGTACCTGGGTCATTATAGACCGCCTAACAAAAGTCTCGTACTTCATACTGGTCAAGAAAGAAATCAGGGATGACAAGCTAGCACAGCTCTGCATAGACAGCATTCTGAAACTGCATGGTATGCCATCGAGAATAATTTTAGACCGAGGTTCACAATTCACATCACATTTCTGGAAAAGTTTGCAGGACCTGCTAGGAACCCGATTGGACTTTAGCTCAGCATACCATCCGCAGACAGATAGACAACAGAACGGGTGAATCAGATCCTCGAAGACATGCTCCGCGCTTGTGTATTGACTTATGGAGAAGATTGGGAGAAGAGTTTGGCATTTGCAGAATTCGCATATAACGACAGCTATCAAATGAGTCTACAGATGGCACCTTTCGAAGCACTGTATGGTCGAAAGTGTCGAACCCCCTTGATGTGGTCCCGGGTCGGAGAAATGTCGTTCTTTGGCCCAGCCGTCATAAAGAACGCTGAAGAGAAAGTTGCCAAACTCAGGGACAAGCTCAGAATGGCACAAAGGAGATTTTGTTTAAGTGGGGTAGGTCTGTAACACTCTCAAAAATAAAATTGGAAACGAAAAATCTAAACTGCTTTTTTTGATTCCCCATTTCTTTTAATTTATTTAATTTCAGTATCCTTAAATTAAAAACCCCACACAAAAACATAAGATTCATAAATGGAAATTTTCAAAATTTAAAAATCTGAGTGACAAATGCTGGTATTCTTTTCCTTTCTTGTGCCTTTACCTTCTATTGGTTTTATTCATCTTTACTCATTTCAAATTCTCTCAAATTCATTCAAAAATCAAAATTTCAGAATTTTGGGATGGAGTCCTCCATTACAGCCGAAGCCGCCGAACCCACCTCTCTTTTCCTTTCTCGCCCGCGCAGACTGACTCCCCTTTCCTTACCCTGGCCCAGTCCAACGGTCGGCCCAGCGGAGCCGGTCTTCTTACTCGCGCGCGGACACACCGGACTGCCCGCTGGCCGGTGACCGGCTGACTGACAGGACGTGCGCTGCACTATCACCATGCCGCCTTAACTCGCCCCAGCTCCCGCCTTTGCTCCCCGCGCGACAAAACGCAAAAGAAACGGCTAAAGCCGGTTTGTTCCCCTGAGCAAAGCCTGCCGCCTTCGCCGCACATCGCCCCAACACCTTCCACACCGGGCGCGGTCGGTCTTAACTCCGCTGCCTCAACGGTCGGAGGATGCCGCACCAGCCAGAGCCCCCTCCTCCTATAAAAGGAGCTCTGAGCAGCTCCCTCTCCCCCACCGCTGCCCCCCCCCCCCACTGCAAGCCCAAGGTCTCTCTTTCCTTCCCTCTCTCTAATTCTTTAATTTTCCCTTTTCTTCCACAACTCCGGCCACCGCCGCGCATCTTCGATTCCTCGCTATCGGCCGCAAACCCACCCCTCGCTCTGCCCCCACGGCACCATTAGCACACCATTTACCCTCTAGGCACGCTAACCCGGCCGCTGCTCCCTCGCCGGAGCCCGGGCCGAGCGCCGCCCTGGGCGGCCGCACACACACGCCACCGGTCGCCGTTGCGCGACCACCGGCCAAGCAGAACACATGCACGCATTCCACGCACCCGTCTGCATCTCACCCTGCCCGCGAAGCAAACCCAAAGCGCCGGTTCGCCGCCGGCACCGGCTACCCCACTACTGCCCTTGGTGCCCTACAAGGAGCTCCGGCCACCTCACGCACGGCCACCGGTCAACGCCGGTGAGGCTCCGGGCTAGATGCCGCCGCGCTGCTCCCAGCGCGAGCGCGCGCGCACTGGAGCCCTGACCGGTGGGCCACGAGGCCCACCTGGCAGCCTCTCACTGCCCACATGGCTATAACAATTTAGAAACGGAGGGAGTATGTGACATAAAACCTAAACTGGGTCTCTCCATGTTTTAACGCTCACTTTGGATTTGCAGTTTTATAGGGTCTCCACATGGTTATTACTAGACAACTAACTATGCAACATATCAATTTCATATTTTCATGAATGCCACGCTGCTACGAGAACAACATGAAACAACCTCTCCAAAGCATATTTAACGTTTCCTTTTTTAGTTGCGAGCAATAATGAGTATTACACGGCTTTCAACTCTAAGAGATCCTTACCATGTAATTAAGAAATCCTATACGGCGGTCGAAAAACTATTTTACTTGTCTCTTTACAGCGTTCTCCTATATTTATGTCGTACTCATGCCACATATGTTATATTATACTCTTAAACAGTGCTTGGAAATAACATGCTTGGTCCCTTTGTTGCTGGTATATACGATAAATCAGTTTGCTGACTTGATAGTCCGTGTACGCTACTATTGGATAGTTCTGTACATCTTCCCTCTCATGATCTATTTGTGCAGCACCAACTGTTAATATTGGTCCTCCTGGTGCTCCACATTTGCTCTGGGACAACAGGATAATGTTGGTAAGCAGACTCAGGAACATACTATATTATCATTTCAAAAAACTACCTTACTAAAATCTGCTTGTGTCTTTATATGTGTTGTAAAACTATAATGGATCTCGTAGTTTTCTTCACCATACATTTGCATCGTATTAATTATATACTACTACTTGTTGTGCATCTTTTCTTTTATGAGTGTCACGCCAATAAGAGAGCAACAAGACAACCTTTCCGAGGCATTGTACTTCTGTGTTTGCTCCTAGGGTCCTTAAAATGTTGAACATTTTTTATTGAGCAATAATGAGTTTTGACAGCAATATACGTTTGCCTAGATTTTCAGTTAATGGCGAACTGCTACGATAAAAACCAAGGGCCAATATAATGATGTTGCTTTTATCACATTTGGTTTTAATAACTTGTTTTTTCACCATGCGATATTCTACAGCAACCTTATTAGTTTATGGTCATTCCTACATTTGAGGTTTTATGGTCACAGTCCTATGGACTAATGTCCGTGTCTGAAAATGTGATCGCACAACGGTGTTCTAACTGGAACATTCTTCCTTGGTTGCGATGGATTGAGACATATCCGACATTGCAAATTTAATTTGATTATCACTCCTCAATCTTTTTCACTATGTTCTTTTTTCAAAATCTCATGAGATAGAAACTCCGAAGTGGCAATGACATCGGATCCCTCAAAGCATTGTGGCTCCCCTCGATACATGAACCAGAAGTGAGACCTGTCGGGGGAGATACACAGGGAGGCGTAAAACTATAAGACCACCTCCTAACTATACTTCAACAGATGGGTGACAAGCTCAGCAAGACCAGGCAGGTAGCTAATATGCTCCTCCATGTCACTCTCAGCCCCTCTGCTCAGTGTCTCAAAAGAACAATATTGATGAGCGGTAAACACTGAGCTCTTGTCTTTAGTGGCAAGATGTCGACGGAATAGAATGGTCAGCATCACCATGACGTTCCGCGAGAACCCAAACAGTAAAATCAACTCTTCTCTTAGCCTTCATAACAAGGCCCTTTATCTTTAGCAGATCAACCTCCTCCTCACCAACACGTGCCATGGCTCGGCGAGCTCTGTCGGCTTTAGCTATGCACAGTGCCCATACCCCAGCTCTAGAATGATGACACCACTATGGCCTCGACGGTGAAACCTGCTGGGTAGGCTCCCCCTTCTACGTGTTTCTTGACTACTGTGAACGACTAGCAGGAGCTCTCGGTGGCTGATTCGCTGCTATAGGGGTTCAGTCGCCACTCTCTGTCGGGTTGACCTCCTCAGCATCCCCTGTCCCTCTGCACTAGAGATCCTCAACGCACCACTCCTCCTGTCCTGGGGTACATCCGCGTCTAGAATTGCCAAAGCACGATCCCAGTCCGGATCTTGTGTCCGCTGCCTCTTCTTGGCTGGCACCTCCTGAACAACAGCCTTACGCTTCCCCTTCTCCTCAGCTAACGGTCTCCGTGGGCCCACAGTATCAACTACCAAGAACAACTATTATTGAAAAGCTCAACTGACCAGCTGACACTGCCAAGATAGGATTTGGTGCTAGGCTCTTAACCCGTCCACAGAACCCTGAGCTGACAAGACAGCCTCAGAACCACTGACCATGTCCTCTGCACAAACTATCACTGCTCCACATAGGAATAGATATAACGTGTAAGCAACATAGGTAAGTAATGCAACATGAAATCCTAGCGGTGCCACCAGGATATATCACTGATCAAATGAAACGAAGTGATCAAAATATCGACAGACTAATGCCAATATTCAACTAGTAGCAATGCAATCAAATTGTGACACTAGCGATAGGGAGACTCAATGCCATATCAAAATATGAAAAGGAACCTCAATATGGCACCAAGTACAGGAAATGCTAATTAATTACTCAAATTAGCAATAAAAGGTTGAACTTTTATCCAAGTACGCCAATTTTTGTAACCAATCGACATGAAGGGGCATACTAGATGAATAGGAGTGATGAAAGTAATACCCCAGAGAAGAGAAGCACGAAAGCCGTCGGGATACCTGCCAGAAACACGTCCGATCACCAAAAAATAAAAAACCCCATAGATAGGGCTTTCGAACGATGAGGTAAGGCTTAAGTGGCGGTGGATCAAGCACTGGAGCATGGCGGGGGTAGAGCGGCGACGGTGAACAGGCGCAGGGTGGCGGTGTGAGCTAGGGCAGGCGGCGGCACAAGCTAGGGCGAGCGGCGGTGAAGCGCGGGCGAGCAGGGCAAGTAGGTGTAAACTGGCGAGCTCAAAGCAAGTGTTGTGCGGCAGCTCTAGAGGCACGGTGGCGCAGAGGGCGTGGGCGGCGGCCCGTGGAGAGAACGATGAGGAGTTGGCTGTCCACTGTTCGACTGGGATTTGCACGAAATGAATCGGGAGAGATACATGTTCGGTTAGACATAACGAAAATCAACAGCGCAGATCACAAGGAAATCAAAACGGAAGGCCGCGATTGCGCTGAACCGCAGACTCACCGGACTGTCCAGCGCTCAAAGATTGTACAGTGACTGAAAAATGCTGGACTGTTCGATGACTACAGAGAACGATTCCAAAGAAGCCAACCACTTCATCTTCCAGTCACTGGATTGTCCGCTGAACCCACCAGAATGTCTGCTGACATTTAGATTCTGCTGCATCGACTGAGCACTGAAAGTTCCTCATCGGACTGTCCGGTGACCTCTAAAAATTGCAGAATCAAGGAGTTTCACACTTGTCTAGAAAGAGAACACTCAGACACTGCTTTACAAATAGATAACCCCCCCGGGTTTTGTTTTAATAAATCGCAATAAGATCAAGCGATAAAACCAAAGCGACAAGGTGCCAAAAAGGGAATGTATGAGCCTATGTTCACGGACCGTGTAAGTGGAAAACTTAGAGTCCATTAGACACATGGTTCAATAGGCATGAAGCTCAACAATTGCTTTGGTTACTCTTGTGGAGTTTGTGAATTCATATTGAACATGTAATCACTTTCTCCAAGAGTAACGCCTCCTCTATGGTTCCTATATGTAATCCATGGCAACAAAAGGCTCACTAATGCAAGAAAGTAAATATGCCATGTGGATGTAAGTAAATTTAACAACATTGCATAAACAGAAACCTATCCAATCTTAAGTTTGATCCATCTCAAGCTTGTTCATGATGAGCCCACCGCTTTGCCTTGAGAGAGCCAAACCACCTATCTCAAGCTCTTCCCCCAAGCTCATAGGTATCTTGAGATGGTTAGACATTGACTAATTTTCTAATTCTTTCTTTTATCTTTTTGCACATGATACATGGTTGTGCAAACATCTAGTCCACGAAGGCGTCCTATCTACCATGCAATACAAGAAAACAAACCTGCCCTACTATGTACAAGACATAACCTCCTTGAAGTATAGATTGCCGTTGAAGCTCGATCACATCTGGTGGACTTCTCAGATTTCCATTCAAGCTCCACAATCCATCACCTTGGTACCTCCACTTCTTCTTGGAACCCAAGAGAGTTTAGGCTTCTTCTTTTGGTCCATAGTCACCTTGGGGACCCATATCTTCTTCATTGTCCTCTTGTCATTGGGAGGTCCAACTGGCTTCGCCTTCACCTTTCCATCTTTTGCCCTAAATAGCGTGGAGCGGGCATCCTCATGGAAAAGGTTAGCGCTAGGTATAATCTTTTGAACGCTCACCTTGGGACTATCCTTGGCTCGGTGACCATCACAGCAACACTTCTCACAATAGTAGTCATCCGCCATGAGCGGGACTATCCAAGCGGAGATATTGTTGTCGTTGCCAATGATGTTGATAAAGGATATGATCCTAAACCCTTGTGGTTGTGATTGTTGATAAGGTTCCAGCTAAGGATATCTTTTTGAATTTGCCTTTAGTGATCTGATCGATGGCATCCATCACAGCCTCTCTCTCCTCCTTGAGCTTCTTGTGTTCCTTCAAAATATTAGGCTCAAGAGTAATGCACTCCTTAGAGAGGGTTAGATCACAAGAAGTAAAGCTTCATTAGAATGCTTAGGAGAGTTAAAGAGAGAGAGTCAAGATCTAGAGCTTCATAGGTGAGAACCAATGCCTTATGCTTCTCATTTAGCTCTATATGCTTCTCCTTAAGGGACTCATAGGAGTTACGTAGGGCACCATGAGAGAGCTTAAGTGCATTGAGCTTACCCTCATGCTGTGGAACTCAAAATACTACCACCTCGTGCTCCTTGGTCACCATTTCAATCCTCTTGTTCTTCTTGATGATTGTCTTGTTGGCCTTCTCAAAGATGAGGACTAGATTGTCATAGCTTGGTGCATCATCATCATCATCATCCTCATAGCCCTCTTCTTCTTTCTCAAGATCATCATCTTCAACCATGCGGCCCTCACAACTCTGGGCCATCAAACAAAGAGGAGGTGGTGGTAGCTTATTGGTGGAGCTTGTCATGGCAATACCGGCAAGTTCTTCATCTTTGCTTCATGAAGAGGAGTCAGCATCGTCATCATCGGTGAGCTATTCACCAATAATGTAAGCCTTGTGTGGTGACTTTCTCTTCTCCTTGCCACTGCTCTTCTCTTTGAAAAAGAACTTCTTGAACTTGGTTTGGGCTTTTTTCTTCATCCTCACTCTCACTTGAAGCTTGCTTCTAATTCTCCTTCTTGAGCTCGGGGCACTCCTTGGCAAAGTGCCCTTTCTTGCCACAATTGAAGCATCCGGAGTTGCGCTTCAAGGATGAAGGTCTTCCCTTGCGAAATAGCTTCTTCATTAGGAGCGCAAGGTCTTCATTGTCACTCTCATCATCCTCGTCCTCCTCCACCTTCTTCTTCTTCTTGCTCTTGTCATTGGGTGATTCTTCAACTTGTAGTAAGATTCTTGGGCACTTGAGAGTCGGTGGAGGATTGCCACATATATCCCTCATAAGCCATAAACTTCTCGAGCATTACATCAATAGAGGAGTTTGCCAAGTCAGTTTGGAAGAGGCACATGACAATATAGTTGTACCTTAGTGGCAACATCCTCAAAAGCTTCCGTATGATCTCAATGACTTATATTTTGCTTTTAAGGCCCAAGGAATTGATCTCCTCTACCACTACATGCAAACGAGAGTAAACATCATTAGCCTTTTCATGTGACAACATAGTGATAGAGTCATATTTGTTCTTAAGAATATAGTAGCGCTCTTCCTTAGCCTCGGCGGAGCCCTCATGAATGTTTTTCTTTCATGCGCGGTGGAGGATGCATTGATTCTAGAGAACACATTTTTAGAAATGCAACCAAAGATGGCATTTTTGGCCTTAGCATTGAATTTAATGAAGATGGGATCAATTCTCTCATTCGCATTTATAGCGATTTGAGTTACGAGCCACGCTTTCCCGTCGATTAACTCTAGATAGGCTTGCATACGAGCCTTCCGATATGAGTAATTGTCCCCATCGAACATGGGTGGATTTTCCATCCCATTCGGCATCTTTAGTCAAGGTTGTGAAGCTCGAAACGAGAGCATTTGGCTTTGATACCACTTGTAAGAATCAAAGACACTGAGAAGGGGTGTTGAATTGACGGACTTATGGAACTCGAATTTCACTATAAACTCAAAACTAAGAGACTAGATCAGTAACAAGAGCAATCTATGCAATTCTAGTAGACCAAGACCCTAATAATACCAATGGTAAAGAAACAAGACAAACAAGTACTAGCATGATAGCCACCAACAGTAATCACAAAGCAACCTACAAGACTACTCAACAGGTATGAAATATGGAATGTAAAGGGTATGGTCAACAGAATGCTCAGCAATTTTTCTTGAGGTATCGAAAGGTTGGCGCCTTCCCCTAATCCTCATTGGACCACTCCCGTCAGAGTACCAGTCCCTCCCACCTTTCCAAGAATGGTGCTCTCTAGGGCACGCTTTACTCCCGGAGTGAAGTCACCGACCATCCCGGTTGTAGCGAATAATGCACACTCACAAGAGCAAGCCTCTAAGACTTGGGCACTTCATCTTAGTGTCCCTTTCGACTGGGGAACCTGTAACCACGTACAAACTTGGCGTCGTCTTCCACAATCTCCTCGGATGCTCGAACACCGACAACAACCGGTCTAGGGTTGCCAACCCAAGAGTAACAGGCCAAGATCACTCTCCTCAAAGCCTCACAAGCTCTAAAAATATATGAATGCTCTTGCTACTATCCTAGGAGCAAAAAAGATCTCCACTCTTGAGTCTGTGCTCTCTCTTTGGTGTCCCTTGGCCTCTCAAAAGTTAGCTTCAGCAATTCAAACAGTCACACTAGAAAACGTCCCTCTCCATGGTTTATATAGGCTCAAAGCCTACAAACAACCATTGGAACATGATATCATAAAGCTGTCTGCTTTTACCAGTCATGGACTGTCCAGTGACTCATCGCACCAGACTGTTCGGTGTACCACCAGACTATCCGGTGACTCCATACTTCGGCAGACCAGGGAACCACTCTCTCTAAAATCCATGACCTATGACACAAAAATATCCAGTGCATACCTTCACCGGACTGTCCAGTGAGACTCTCTTTTGGATTCTCAAAGACACCTTCTTTGGACTTCATCTTTAGAACGCCGGACTGTCCGGTCACTGACCCACCAGACTGTTCGGTGACTTCTCCACTTTGGCTCTAGAAAACATCTCTTCTGGACTCTGATCTCCTAGCTCTTCGGATTGTCCGGTGACCTTATCGGACCGTCTAGTTACTGTTTCTGAAGCTGAATCTGAGTCTTCGTCTTGAAACTTGACTTCGGCTTCATCCACTTTACTTCCTCTACAATCTTAAGTGCTTTCTGAGGCAACCAAGAGCATTCATACCTCCTAACACTTGTTTGATCCGAGAAAAATGACTTGACCCTCTTAATAGTACCGGTGATCGCAAGGGTTCTCTAACTAGCCAATAGCTTTGGTCCATCTTCACTCGATACTCCTCTCCATAGGATCATCCTTGTAATCCATCGAGGAAGCTCACCATACTAATGTAGAATTTGCGGGCTGGAACCTACAATCACATGGGTTACCTATGGTGTTCACTCAATCACCAAAATACTTTCATACCTTTTAGAAAAATTCAAAGGTCATGAAGCTAACAAGCTGGCACATGGAAGTTGTCCGTGCAACTTGTTAACGGCTGATCGGCTGACCTTGCTGTTGGGCCTTCAGGGCCTATCTTTGGCCGAGTCCCCCTCTGGTTGGTCTTGTGGATATTCCTCTCGAGATTCTTCATAATATTCATTTTATCTCCGTGGGTTCACACCTAGCCACACGGCACCATCGGATTCATCGGTTTGTTGACTTTCGCCCTGTTGGTACAAGTGGAACTACATTATTCAAGGTTCATTGAAGGTATAAGTAGTATAACAAGGGAACCATGTCTTCAAAAGAAGTCTCTGCACTTGTAATTCGCTTGGAATTCAACACACACTCCTTTTGTAATTCACTCTCGCTCACTTAGTCTTTCATTGTCCTTAGTGACATTAGGCAGAAAAAGTCTCCTAGTTGCCAAATCTCCTCAGAGAAGTTAGTGAGTATTCCTCTCATGTATCTTTTGCAATTTGTATTGACTTTGTGCATTAATAAAGTTATGCTTTCCATAACATTTGTCTCTCTTAGTATAGTAGTACTTTCCATTATGGGAAAGTTCTTCTCGTTTAATTTATTTATCCATAGAGTTAAGTATAATTATACTATACTTGATTGTTTATACCGTTATAATCAGTGCATATTTAGGCTAGTCAATTTATGCCATCGCATCTGTTCAATGTGCCTCTTGTGTGCCTTAGTTCTAGATTTGCTATCTGGAAAGATTAAGTTGTTGCTGGATATGTGGACATGAGGCCTAGGTTATTCAAATCATTGAATGCAGGTGTGCCCCATGGATTGTTAGAGGTAGGCGGCGCGTGGCGACAACCCCATCCGTCCTTTGTAATCCTCCAGTTTTAGGTATGATGTAGGGCCTGTATGATAAAATAGTGTCTTTTCTTATTAACCCAAGTCAGAAGGCATCATCCCAGTACTTCTGTGGTGCATGGAACTAAGTCTTACATTGTAGATGATTATATCGTTATATTTACTCTTGTGACTAGTTTAGGAAGTACATATGGAACTTGACTTGCTTGTTTACATGCCAGTACTTGTATTTAGAGTAGGGTATTCCAATGTATGTGTCCGCTATCCTTATTATCCATATATGCTTACCCCTACTCTAGAGTTGGCTATTTCAATAAGATTGAATCCTTGATTAGTCCCTAGAATAAATTTCTCCTAAACTACCATGCCTTTCTTTGGGATAAATACGACACCCTGTAATACTCCTGTGTGAAATGCTACAACAGTATTTCCGTGCACTTTCAGGACCTCATCAGATTAAGTATTGAATTACAAAGGTTGTAGATATGTCATCCTAGTGGTTATGTAAGAAACACCAACAGTACCTTTCTTCACTGGCACTTATGTTGATTTTGTGGATTGTGATGTTGGTACTACACATGATTATCCATTGTTGTTGGGTCATCCATGGGAACATGATAACGATGCTATTCACCTTGGTAAATGTAATAAGTACACTTTATGCATAAAGGAAAGAAAATTACTTTGCCACCTTTTACCCTGGCTGAAATTGTATGACCCGATAGGGATAGACTTGCTAAAGAGAATAAAAACATGAATCTAAGCCAAAAATCATTAAGTAAAAAATTGAATAGTTCTCTGGTGCTTGCAGAAAGAAATCTGACCTTGCTGAAATTTATTATAAAAATGCTTCATGTTATGCTTCGGAGTGCAAGGACTCATTCTTTTCACTTGATGATTTTTTAGCTCTTTGCCCGCTCCCATTACTAACCTTTTATATGAGTATCATTACCTTTTTTTGGATGAGGTACCTCTAGGGCTTCCACCCATTCGAGGAATTGAAACCAAATTGATTTGGCCGCTAGAGCGAGCATGCAAAATCGTGCTGTTTAAAAAATCAACCACGAGGAAACTAAGAAAATTTAGTGACAAGTCCAATAACTTTTGTAGTGAAGGTATATACGTGAGATCCTTAGTCATTGTTATGTTCCTGTTCCTTTGGTTCCAAAGAAAGGTTGTACTTAGTTGTTAATTGTAGAGCCATTAAAGGCTAGACAATATGCTTGATGAGTTATATGGTTTTATAGTTTTCCCTAAAATTAGCTTGTGCACTGGATACCAAAAATAAGTCCTTTTGAGGTATTGTATGTTTTAATCCTCGTACTCCAATTGATTTTCGGCCTTCCCATCGAGTGAGTGAGTAAATAATGATGGTAAGAAGCGTGCTAATTTTATTCTCAAGATGCATGAAATAACTAAACAAAACAAAGAGAAGATGAATGAAGATTATAAAATTACCGGAAACAAAGTTAGACATGAAGTAAAATTGGTACCGGGTGATTTAGTATGGTTGTATTTGAGAAAAGATAGGTTTTCAGAGCTAAGAAAATCATTGATACCAAGACATGCTGGACATTTTGGGGTAATTGAGAAGATCAATGATAGTGCAAATATTCAGTTGCCTCATGAGTTCAAGGTTCGTGCCACATTTTAGCACGTTTGATGCTATACGTGGGAGAAGAGGATGAGCTAGAGTCGAGGATAACTCCGATTCAAGAGGAGGAGTACGATGAAGACATAACTCCATTTACAACACACAACACTCCTCCATTTACTCTCGATGGTCCAATGACAAGAGCTCGTACAAAACAATTGAACTTAGAGGTGACCTCATTCTTAAACACATATAGATTTCTGCCAATGACTTTATTATGATACGGAACATTTGAGAGGATCAAGAGAAACACAGAGCAGGACAAGTCGTCCATTACCACAACATCTGCCTTGATTCTATGTCACTACAAAAAAGATGACAATTAGTCACCATGGTTTGTCGTGATATAATAATATATGTTGATCAGTATTTCTATTTGTCATGAATTAATCTTGGTGATATTTTTTTGGCTATAACCTTTCATTGTATGTGTACAGCAACTAAAAAATATCATATTTTGGTCAGTACAACATTATAGCAACCAACTCGGCCCTGGTTGCTATATTGTTTAGTAACAACTAATGAGTGTACACATTAATCATTTAAAATGTATGTCAGTCGAGATTATCGAAACTGCATCACTGTTGATAATAATTCATTTTCTTGTAGCGAATTACAGACGATTAAACAGTTGATCGACTTCTAGCAAATATTGTTGACATTGTTTGCACCACGAATCTGACCGTTCATATTTGAAACTATCTGAATATTGAAAAAATTGATCATGTGTTTTGTTTAGACATTTAGTTGTCCCCATAATCCTTACAAATACTGTATTGAGAAAAACAAAAACTCGAGAGACGCTTAAACTAAAGTGCCAGTTAACGCCGCCGTTTTACAATAGGAGGAGCTTGGGAGTTTGCTTTAGTGCTGGTAGAGTAATTAATCGACTCGAGAAGGATGGTGCCGACCTGGCGATTTTACCTCACACAAGAGAACCCACAGGCATAGAGGAGTTGGTGACATCGGTGGCACATTGGTGCTCGACGACGCTGCCAGCCTCGCAACAGCATCGTTCATTTTTCATGATGGAACTGGACAAATATCTGACGATAAGCCATGTGGAACGTATTTGTATGGACGAGGACGACGGCTTGGATCCAAAACTGTGCTGTGGCTGTACCTTTACTAAATTAGATATCGTTGGACAACTATTGGCTTCTTGCTATAGGAGACACATGGCATGGATGCGTCCATAACCAGCCTTGTATTGTTCTTACATAAAAAATGGAGACTCAAATAATTCACACATTAACAGCGATCCATCGATCATTGCTCGGTCCAGCCGGACAGAAATTCTATCGTGGCCATGATCAATATACAACATAAAAAATGTATAACGGGAGGTTTCCTAGTTCAATCGATCATACAAGACAACACAACTGTTTTTTAATTAAAGAGAGTTCTTAATATCGGCACCAACCGACCACGTGTTGATGTGCTGTTATATTTGTCATCACCTGAGCTTAGTTTCCTATATATGGGTTCGGCTCACCCTGGTTTACTTGCACAATCAAACACAACATAGAAATCAGAAATGGAGCCAAAGAATACATGGGATGTGCTGCAGGAGGAGAAAATCCAAACCTGTAAACTCTGTTAAAGTCTATAATTAAGGAAAACCCAACATGGTCAGAAGGAAGCTGAGATACGACATGTATTGCGAGGAGATGGAAAAGCTCGGTAAGGAGTGTTCGATAAAAGAGTATTATGAGAGTATTTGGGTTTTCGATCTGTACTGGAGGAAGCTTTGCGATTTAGAAGTGGTTCCAAAGGAAGTTTTTTAAAATATTTAAACATTTTTAATATAATATTTTTAAAAAATATATATTGGAAACTAAATTTTCAGAATCCAGTCTGTTTTAGTCACGCTAGTCGAATTGGCATGATTAATGTCTCAGTCACGCCATTTTGATTAGTATGACTAATTCCACGTAAGCGACAACTTCCAGGTAGGATTTCAGTCACGCGAATATGATTGGCGTGATTAATGTCCTAATCACACTATTTTGTTTGGCGTGACAAAATGGGCCTAGATAAGGCCCCTTACTCGATGGAATATATAGAAAACAACACCATGTACTACCTCTATCCCAATAGAAACTTATTTTTAGGATTTGTTGACTACGACTTTGACCAATGATTTCTATAAATTTAATTATTTCTTATTATATAAATTATATATTACAAAATATTTTTCATGGAGAATCTAGAGATACAAATTTTATATTGATCAAATTAATTAAATTAATTAAAATTATTAGTTAAAACCGTAGTCAACAAAACCTAGCAATAATCTTCTACTGGGGCCGTGGGAGTATCAAGGCTTCAACTGAAGGGAAGTCGTGAGTCATTTTTTTATTCCTTTTCTAATTTTTTGTGTCGCACATTTTTACAAAGAAAGCACAGAACTGTTAATATTTACTTATACTGTTAGAGATTTTTTTTATTTTTTTGGGTCGCTCATTTTTACAAAGCAATCACAGATCTGTTAATATTTATTTATTTATACTGTTTTAGATATATTAGTTTTACTTTTACGGTCAATTTTTTGACTTGCCAATCGATAAAAAGTTATTCCTATCTATTTCTCAAAATAATAGTGCCTAATTTCTTCCTATCTAGACTGTTTAATTTCTTCCAATCTAACTTTTTGACTTGCTGATAGTCAATTAGTTTTACATTTTTTGACTTGTTGATTTTTTTGACTAAAAATTTCTTCCTATCTAATTTTAAAATCAATACTATTTTATTTATAATTATTCAAATAATATCTACATATTAAAAGTTTTAAAAAATATTGAAAATGACATTTCAAGACTTTTTAATTTAGATATTATTTTAACAATTTCCAAAAAAAGTAATTGTCCAGAACTTCCTTTTTATTATTCATTTGTGCAGAACAAACATTAGACATTGTCCTTCTGAAGTTCCCACAACTCCTCCGAGAGGAGAGAGTTGCGTTGCGCTGGAGTGTGACACACTGGCACCTGTTATTATGCATTATCGAAACTAATTTGTTATTTCGAGACACTAACTTTCTAAACATTGCATGCGTCTTTATACATGATGTGAAACGCTATAACTGTCTCTGCCACTTTTAACGATCATGGTAGATTATTTATTAGGCCCATTGGGTCTCTGCGTGCCTCTTACTGGAGTACTCTTTAAGCTTTGTATCATGTTTGTGATTCCAAAAGTGACACACCAAAAAGAAAAATACAGCGTCTCCAATGCATGATACACGTTTGTTGCTTCCTATGCTCCTAGAGATATTTACTTCCTCCGTCACAAAATAAGTGACTTTTTGACTTTTATAATGAACATTTGACTATTCATATTATTTAATAAAATTATGAAAATATAAAAACAAATGAGTCCCGCTTAAAGTATTTTTTGTAATAAAAAATTTATAACAAAATAAATAATATTTTCTCAATTTTTTAATAAGACCAATGGTTTTGTAATACCATGAATGGTCCATTTATGAATTGCATGTGTCTATAAATCGGTTGGCTGACTCAGTAGTTCAGGTACACAGTATAGCTGTCTAAAACATCATTTTTGTGATTTATCTGTGCAGCAGAAAACATTATGCATGGTCCCCACAGGGTTCGTCCTACTGTTGACAGGCAGCAGGGTAATGTTGTCTGACAAGACACACCTGCACCAGTTGGGACACATATATGAAAACATATTTATCATATCAAGGAACTGGCTTTCAAAATTCTGCTTGTGTCTACTGGTTTTAATGCAAGCATTCAAGCCATATAGGTGCGTGAGCAAAAAATAAGATTGACAAGGTCAAGGAGTAAGAGCTTGCCTTCAAAGGCATCTTTGGGCTCTTCCTCGTACTTCGGGTCATCGGCTTCCTCGTCCCCATGCTCCTCGTCGTCTACACGTGAAATACGATAAAAGTAAATCTACGGCGAAGAAAACAAGAAATCAAATATACAACAAGATAAACAGAGGACTTGGAGAGTTGAGTGTTTTCAAAAGATAGGATTTGGAAAGATGATTCCAACGGTGCAAGAATCGCGACGATCAGAGGTGTTATGTGAAAATAGTGTTAAAAATAAGGTGCAGGGGCCTTTTTGTAAATGTTCAAGTATTGGTGGGGCTAGTTTGTAATTTTTATAAAAGTTAGATGGACTTATTTGGGTGGGTTTACTAATACTAGGGGTGTATATGTGAAATTGCTATTTTTTGCGTTCTTAGGAATTTATTTGGATTAATAAAAACTTGAAAATAAATTTGTGTGTGCATGAGCTGAGTGGCCGCAGCACTTTCCTCTCTGTGATTGACAGGTGGGGTCCGCCTGACAGATGGGCCTCCGACCATCGAGGCGGTGGAGTTAAGACCGACCGTGCCTGGTGTGAACGGTGTCGGGACGATGTGACGCGTGGCGGGGCCGTGGCACTGCAGCGGGCGGCGCGGGATCTGGGGCGGTGAGCGATAATGGCCATCTTGGGCGGCCGGCGACATGAAGGCGGAGGCGGCAGGCTTCGGTCGAGGGCACAAACCAGCTTCGGTCACCGGCCAATAAGCGGCGCAGCGCGTCCTCGAGCGAGCGCGCAAGGAAGAAGACTGGATCGGCTGGGCCGACCGTTGCGCTGGGCAGGGGTGAGGAAAGGGGAGGCGGCCCGCGCGGGGGAGAAAGGAAAAGAGAGGTGGGTTTGGCAGCTTGGGCCGGAAAGGAGGACTCCGGCCCAAAATTCTGAAATTTGGATTTTTGAGTGAATTTGAGGAATTTGAAATGAGTAAAGATGAATAAAACCAATAGAAGGCAAAGGCACAAGAAAGGAAAAGAATACCAGCACTTGTCACTCAGATTTTTAAATTTTGAAATTTTCCATTTATGAATCTTATTATTTTGTGTGGGTTTTAAATTTAAAGAGATTGAAATTAAATAAAAAAAGAAATGGGGAATCGAAAAAGGCAGTTTAGATATTTTGGTTTCCAATTTTTTTTTAGAGTGTTACAGACAACCGCCGCCGCTCCCCGGCACAAAACCAAAGTGCACGAGGCGAAGTAAGAGTAGAAGAAGCGCAGTACAGTCACCATAGGGAAAATCAAGAGGCACATTCTGCACCTACCAACATGGCAATACCAGCCATAGCCCGAGGTGCCGCGGATGGAACAGATGCAAGAGCAGTTTCACAAGCAGCAACAGCAAGACCTGCCCAAGGTGCAGCAGGAGAGGCCTTCTGTATCCGCCCGCTACCCTGGCAGATGTTATGGCCACCCAAACACAGCTGTTGTGCACCATCACACGAGGGATGGCTCCCCGTGGAGGATCGAGTCACCAAAGCAAGATGTCAGAATTCATGAAACTCAGGCCACCTACCTTTGATAATACCGATCAAGAAACTTAGCATAGTCGAGGCCAACGATCGAGAGAGGGTCGTCCTCGCTGCCCACCAGCTTGTAGGAGCAGCTGGAGAATGGTAGGACAGCTATAGAGAAGCTGTCGCAGATCGTGAAGTCATCCGCTAGGATGAATTCCAGCAGGCCTTCCGGACATATCACATTCCAGAAGGAATCATGAAGATGAAAGCTGATGAGTTTCGTGCTTTGAAACAAGGACCTATGACCGTTAATCAGTACATTAAGAAGTTCACAAAGCTTGCAAGTTACGCACCTGGAGAGGTTGATATGGACAGAAGGGAGCAAGGTTGCTTCCTGGAGTGACTGAACCATGCCAGGCAGACTCAACTAATAACCCATATCTATCCTGACTTCAACACCTTGATGAACCGAACCATACTACCGAAGAAAGCACATGTAGGACTAGAGAGTGAAAGGAAGCATAAGTTCCAGGCACATAAGCTGAGACAGAAGGACAGAGTTCAGCGTCCTAAGTTTGGAAGGTTTCAGAAGCCACAACCCTTGTGAATCAGCAGCAGCCACAGCAATCTGCGTAGTCTGTCCACCAGCCAATAGCTCCACAGCCATACCGAGCCAACTCCAGTGCCAACAAAGCTCCTAATGTCGTGAGAGCAAGCTTCAACTGCCGCGACCCAGGTCACTTCGTCGCCAACTGCCCTCTCAACAAGCCACCTGTCTCGGCCCCTGCCAACTCCAAAGCCAGGACTGCTGCTTCCGAAGCGCTCCGTAGTGCCAACGGTCATTGGGACAGCCAAGAGGGACACAACAATACGGACGTGGCCGCATGAACTACATCCATGCCAATGAAGCGAAAGATGCACAGGACGTGGAATTCCTTATCGAACTGATAGGAATGTCGAATTCCTTATCGAACTAATCCCTGGTGCAATCCCCATTGCATAGAGACCACATCGGATGGCCGCAAATGTGTTAGCTGAACTGAAAAAGCAGATAACTGAACTACAGGGGAAAGGGTTCATTCGCCCCAGCTCTTCACCATGGGGTGCACCTGTACTCTTCATCCAGAAGAAAGATGGTAGTATGAGGATGTGTATTGACTATCGGTCCTTAAATGAGGTTACCATAAAGAACAAGTACCCATTACCCCTGATCGATGACCTCTTCGATCATCAAAAAGGAGCAAAGTTTTTCTCCAAGATTGATTTGAGGTCGGGATACTGCTAGTTGAAGATCCGAGAAAGTAATATCATGAAGACAGCATTTGTGATGAGATATAGTCGGTACGAGTTCACAGTAATGCCATTTGGACTGACTAATGCCCCAGGTTACTTTATGAACATGATGAACAAGATATTTATAGAGGAGCTAGATAAGTTTGTCGTAGTATTCATAGACGACATACTTGTCTACTCTAAGAGTGCCATTGAATATGAAGAACACCTCTGAGCAGCCCTAAGTCGACTAAGGGAACACCAGCTTTATGCCAAGTATAGCAAGTGTGAATTTTGGTTACTGGAAGTTGCATTCCTGGGTCATATGAGCAGAAGGTGTGGCAGTTGATCCTTCCATGGTGGAAGCAGTTACAAATTGCAAACAACCTACCACTGCCATGGAAGTCAGAAGATTTCTTGGACTGGCTGGGTATTATAGGATGTTCATCGAAGGCTTCTCCAAGATCGCAAAGCCTATGACATAACTAACTCGGAAGGACAAGAAGTTTGAATGGACCCTGGAGTGTGAACAGAGCTTCCAAATCTTGAAGTCACAACTTACCTCTGTCCCGGTACTTGTACTGCCAGATACCCACAAGGATTTTGTGGTGTATTGTGATGCATCTCGATAAGGACCGGGATATGTTCTGATGCAAGAAGAAAGAGTGGTAGCATACACGTCACGACAGCTAAAGAAGCATGAAGAAAATTACCCCACCCGTGACTTAGAATTGGCAGCGTGATGCATGCACTGAAAATATAGAGGGACTACTTGATTGGAAACAAGTGCAGAATATTCACGTATCATAAAAGCCTGAAGTACATCTTCACGCAAACTGTGCTGAACTTAAGGCAGCAAAGATGGTTGGAGTTAATAAAGGATTACGACCTTGATGTTCAATACCATCCGGCAAAGGCTAACGTGGCAGCAGATGCCTTGAGCCGTAAAGCTCATTGTCACGACACCAGAGGAATGACCGAGGCACCAGAGATAATCTGTGAGATACGTAAATGGAATCTGCGGATAGTGCCTCCCAATCTTGTGAACACACTAGTGGTGACATCTACCCTAGAGGATAAAATCCGACCAGCTCAACCACGGGATCAAAGCATCCAAGAAATAAAAGAGCTGATTAAGGAAGGGAAGGCCCCAGGTTTCTGAGTTGATAAGAACGGAATATTATGGTACGAGAAATGGATCTGCATACCTAAAGTGGAACAGTTACGGAAAGTAATATTGGAAGAGGCAAACAACTCTGCGTTCTCGATCCACCCTGGATCGACAAAGATGTACCTGGAAATAAAACAAAATTACTGGTGGACTGGAATGAAAAGAGACACAGCTGAGTATATGGCATGCTGTGATATCTATCGAAGGGTAAAGGCAGAACACCAAAAGCCTGCAAGTTTACTACAATCGCTTCATATCTCGACTTGGAAGTGGGATGAGATCTCCACGCACTTCATCGTGGGACTACCACGCACACAAAAATGAAACGATGCCATCTGGGTCATCATAGACCACCTAAAAAAGTCTCGCACTTCATACCGGTCAAGAAAGAGATCAGGGATGACAAACTAGCAGAGCTCTGCATAGACAACATTCTGAAACTGCATGGTGTGCCATCGAGAATAATTTTAGACCGAGGTTCACAATTGACATCGCATTTCTGGAAAAGTTTGCAGGACCTGCTAGGAACCCGATTGGACTTTAGCTCGGCATACCATCCGCAGACAGATAGACAACAGAACAGGTGAACCAGATCCTCGAAGACATGCTCCGCGCTTGTGTATTGACTTATGGAGAAGATTGGGAGAAGAGTTTGGCATTTGCAGAATTCGCATATAATGACAGCTATCAAATGAGTCTGCAGATGGCATCGAAATCATTTTCCTGTAGTTAATTACAGACAATTAAACAGTTGATCAACTTCTAGCAAATATTGTTGACATTGTTTGCACCACGAATCTGACCGTTCATATTTGAAACTATCTGAATATTGAAAAAATTGATCACGTGTTTTGTTTAGACATTTAGTTGTCCCCATAATCCTTACAAATAGTGTATTGAGAAAAACAAAAACTCGAGAGACACTTAAACTAAAGTGCCGGTTAACGCCTCCGTTTTACAATAGGAGGAGCTTGGGAGTTTGCTTAGCGCTGGTAGAGTAATTAATCGACTCGAGAAGGATGGTGCCGACCTGGCGATATTACCTCACGCAAGAGAAGCCACAGGCATAGAGGAGTTGGTGACATCGGTGGCACATCGGTGCTCGACAATGCTGCCAGCCTCGCAACAGCATTGTTCATTTTTCCCGATGGAACTGGACAAATATCTGACGATAAGCCATGTGGAACGTATTTGTATGGACGAGGACGACGGCTTGGATCCAAAACGGTCAGATTCTTGCTGTAGGAGGCACATGGCACGGATGCGTCCATAACCTGCCTTGTATTGTTCTTACATAAAAAATGGAGACTCAAATAATTCATACATTAACAGCGATCCATCGATCATTGCTCGGTCTAGCCAGACAGAAATTCTATCGTGGCCATGATCAATGTATAACAATAAAAAATGTATAACGGGAGGTTTCCTAGTTCAATCGATCATACAAGACAACACAACTGTTTTTTCTAATTAAAGAGAGTTTTTAATATCGGCACCAACCGACCACGTGTTGATGTGCTGTTATATTTGGCATCACCTGTGCTTAGTTTCCTATATATGGGTTCGGCTCGCTCTGGTTTACTTGCACAATCGAACACAACATAGAAATCAGAAATGAAGCCAAAGAATACATGGGATGTGCCGCAGGAGGAGAAAATCCAAATCTGTAAGTCCATCTTTTCTCACGCATTAATGTCCTTGTCTGTACGCATGATGCAGTCATGTATCGAACTAAATTATCGGTTTCTTATAAAGGCATTTTAAGGAACTTTATACAGAGCTTGAATAAACACAAAATTAGCTCGTGCGCACTATGTCCGTAGACAACAGTGTTTTCAATTATTTCAGCATATTAAGACAAATTTCCTGAAGCCATTTGTTTGCGGGTTTTCCACAGCTCCTGATCATGAAGCAGCTGCATCCCCTGATGACGTTGCCGCATTAGAGAGTATGAGATTGGACGCTGATCCTAAACCAGGTCCTACAACCAATGGTAAGAAAGATAACATTTGAAAAGATTTTGATTTAAAGATGGTCAAAATCGTATCCTTGTTAATCTTATTACTCCTGTATTTACTTTGGGTGAAAGACGGAGAGTATCTGCTAATAAATGTTACTACCACAAAAGTGTAAAGGACTTGTTATCGCATGTAATACATTACTACCATAAATGCTCCTTGTACTAATCTACTCCCTTTGGGGGTGTCCTACATTTCCTGAATGAAGGGGCTGTATCATCTTATGACATTGATGAGTCGGAAAGGATGACAAGCGGAGATGACCCTGAAATTGGTACGACTAGCCAGAGTAGTGCAACCAGTGGTACGTTTCAAATCCCATATATTTCCACACACTTCCGCCACAGTTAACTAGAGGCGAAGCTGACGGTAGAAAAAATGACCTCGAGCCATAAGGAAACTCATGAGCAGAACAGAAACCCAACACATCATCCTCTTATGTGTTATCTTCTCTTTCTAAAACTACAAATGCAAACGAGTACATAAGATACTCAACAAGTTTTAACAAAACACAAGAGATTAATAGATGTAAAATTGGTTGCAGCAAGAATAAGCCAATTTTAAATCAGAAGGAAATAACTATTTAATTTTCATTATTTTAGTTATTTGTGTCGATCTGGGGGAATCAACCATTTCTGCCATCTCCCAATTTTTTATTGAATGGATCTCGACTATCTAGTCCAATGCGCTTTCAAAAAACACGGCTAAAACCACTCACGCAACAAGGAGCATGAGAGACTAATCACTGTGAGCCCAATACAAATAGCATGCCAAAGATATGACAATGGACTTTCCAAAAAGATTATATACTCAGAATAGGTTGTACACTGTACCTACAGGCTATGCACTCTTGATCATGGGAGTGACATGATGCTTATCCTACCTTCTCAGTCCATCCCCACAAAACCACTATAAAGTTAAACCACAATAAAATACCACATTAAGAGTCAATAAAACATTAATGACTTAAAAGCAATAATGGCCGGTAAACTCTGTTAAAGTCTATAATTAAGGAAAAACTGACATGGTCAGAAGGAAGCGGAGGTACAACATGTTTTGCGTGGAGATGGAAAAGCTTGGTAAAAAGTGTTCGATAAGAGAGTATTATGAGAGTATTTAAGTTTTAGATCTGTACCAGAGGAAGCTTTGCGATTTAGAAGTGGTTCCAAAGGGAGTTTTAAAAAAGATATGTGGGAAGCTAAATTTTCAGAATCCAATTCGTTTTAGTCACGCCAGTCGAATTGGCATAATTAAAGTCTCGGTCACGCCATTTTGATTAGTATGATTAATTCCACGTAAGCGACGACTTCCAGGTAAGATTTCACTCACGCCAATTTGATTGGTGTGATTAATATCCTAATCACACTATTTTGTTTGGCGTGACAAAATGGGCCTAGATAAGGCCCCATACTCGACAGAATATATAGAAAACAACACCATGTACTACCTCTATCTCAATAGAAGCTTATTTTAAAGATTTTTTGACTACGACTTTGACCAATGATTTCTATAAATTTAATTATTTTCTTATTATATAAATTATATATTATAAAATATTTTAATGGAGAATCTAAAGATATAAATTTTATATTGATCCGTAGTCAACAAAACCTAACAATAATCTTCTATTGGGCTGAGTATCAAGGCTTCAACTGAGGAGAGGTCGTGAGTTCGATTCTCAGCCGCTCATTTTTTTACTCCTTTTTTAATTTTTTTTTTGTGTCGCACATTTTTACAAAGAAAGCACAAAACTGTTAATATTTACTTATACTGTTAGAGATTTTTTTTATTTTTTATGTCGCTCATTTTTACAAAGCAATCACAGATCTGTTAATATTTATTTATTTATACTGTTTTAGATATATTAGTTTTACTTTTATGGTCAATTTTTTTGACTTGCCAATTGATAAAAATTATTCCTATCTATTTCTCAAAATAATAGTACCTAATTTCTTCCTATCTAGACTATCTAATTTCTTCCAATCTAACTTTTTGACTTGCTGATTGTTAATTAATTTTACATTTTTTGACTTGTCGATTTTTTTGACTAAAAATTTCTTCCTATCAAATTTTAAAAACAATACTATATTATTTATAAATTATTAAAATAATATCTAAATATTAAAAGTTTTAAAAGATATTGAAAATAACATTTCAAGACTTTTTAGATTTAGATATTATTTTAACAATTTCCAAAAAAGTAATTGTCCAGAACTTCCTTTTTATTATTCATTTGTGCAGAACAAAACATTAGGCATTGTCCTTCTGAAGTTCCCGCAACTCCGAGTGGAGAGAGTTGCGCTGGAGTATGACACACTGGCACCTGTTATTAAGCATTATCGAAACTAATTTGTTATTTGGAGACACAAACTTTCTAAATCACGCATGCGTCATTATACATGATGTGAAACGCTATAACGGTCTCTGCCACTTTTAACGATCATCGTAGATTATTTACTAGGTCCATTGGGTCTCTGCTTGCCTCTTACTGGAGTACTCTTTATGCTTTGTATCAAGTTTGTGATTCCAAAAGTGACACCAAAAAGAAAAATACAGCCTCTCCAATGCATGACACACGTTTGTTGTTTCCTATGCTCCTAGAGATATTTACTTCCTCTGTCACGAAATAAGTGACTTTTTGACTTTTATAATGAACATTTGACGATTCATCTTATTCAATAAAATTACGAAAATATAAAACCAAATAAGTCACGCTTAAACTATTTTTTATAATAAAATTTTTATAACAAAATAAATAATATTTTCTCAATTTTTTTTGAATAAGATTAATGGTTCTGTAATACCATGAACGGTCCATTTATGAATTGCATGTGTGTAACGACCGGAATTTTCTTTACCTTTCGATAAGACCCGATCTTCCGTGACTTTATCAATCTTAATAGTTTGGCAAGCACGACATCACAAGCGATCAATTAAGAAACCATAACAGAAATATTAAACAAGAAACAAGAATAGAAAATAGCATGTCAAAGTGAATTTATTAGACTAAATTCCTCCAAAGGGGGTCTATCGGCACGCAGGCCGAAAACATTTCAGAGCAGATATATCACTATCGTGAATCCAACAAGAGCGACAACGGAAGCATCAACGTGGCAGCAATAGCGAACCTCCTCTACACAGAATAGCTTGAGCGTAGGAGCGGACGTCACGAACCGACAGAGACGTAGTCGAAGTCGAAGCTGAGAGTATCCTTTAAAAACAACAAATTAGAAAGCTGTGAGTACGAATACTCAGCAAACCGCGTACTACCTAATAACAATGTATGCATGCAAATAGTTTCAAGGGTAAAGGCATGGCTCAAGTGCTAAATGCAAGTTTAAAACATTATATTTTATTTTAAAGATGCAAAAAAGATTTATTTCAAAACCGTCAATTTTTATTATCTTGCCTCGCAGAGATCTCCGTTATTCCGGACGGGGGTTCATTTTAATGCCCATGTAATCTCCACACTCGGCCACAACTCAAAGGCCGGAGTCAAAAACATTTTGAAATAGGAGAGGAGGAAAAAAAACAAAACTACTCAACGAGGAGCACAACTCAAGGGGTGTCCTTCTAAAAGGACGTGGCAATGCGCATCGACTAAAACTCTGCAGAGGTTATGCACCTAGACCCACGAGAAGCGTCATTGGGAACTACCGTCGTAGTCCGGACGAACACACAAGATTCGTCCACAAACTTTAACTGGCGTCATCTGTACTCTAGGATAGAGATCCCAAGAGCCTACGCAATCGGGTCCTGTAGCTGTGAAGAGCCTACCACTGATCAGGTGGGGTATCTCGATCTCATGTGGGGAGTCAGAGCTCTACACCACACTAACACAACACCGCCAACCCACGGGTAAACAACCAGTCTCGGCAAGCTTCAAGATCAAGCCAACTGCCCATATAGGGTAACGTGGTGTGCATGGTTGTCAACTAAGCATACAAGGCTCGAAGGACTCGGTCCTTAATTGCTGGAGCAGACTATCTCTTTAACCTCAACTCCAACAACCAACAACCAACAAACTCGCTGCTAAGGCCAAAGCCTCCAGTGTACCCGCCACAGGTACTCTCATAGAGACTTTCCGAAAGTCCCCCGGCTCCTCATACTCTTTCTTGCCCCAGCTAAATAGTTTTGTATAGAGTTATTTGCAAAACACACATATTTGAAGCACAGTTCACAAACATTTAGCATAAATTTCATTTTTGTAGTGATAAGGTGTGAAGTAGTAAATAAATGCAACTAAGCATGACTAAGCATTTACTAGCATAAAAGTAAAGTAATAGTACTAAAGCAGTCCTAGAGCTCATAATATGTGGAATGGTAAGTAGACATGGCTTAGAGATGTTGCTAGCATCTTTTAAAATAGTTGACATGCAAAATTAAAGTTGCAAACAAAACATGCAATTTGAAATGCTGAGTACAAAATTGGTCAAGGAGCGCGGCTTGCCTTGTGAGTTGAGATTCTATCCGGAATCTAGATCCTCACGTAGAGCAGTCTTCAAAAATACGGCAACAACTCCAGCTGGACAACAACACGAAGAAGGGATCAGACACTAGGTACGCGATAATTTAAATTTGAATAATTAAATTTAAATTTAAATTATGAGACTAAACGTGCTCGAAAAGTTCTCCGAAAAGTTCTACACGACGCAATTGAGGAGACAAATCTAAGGAAACAACTCGGGAAACTTTTGGAACGCTAACGAAGGATCTGTGAACTCCCGAAGATCAGCATACAGAACAACTCTAAGTGAAAGAATTCACTTGTTTCTCATGATCGCTCCTGCTAGCACCAAAACAGCAAACTCTGCCCAACGCTTCTGAACCCTGCCGTCAGACCAAGCAACCTGCACAGGATGACCACGACTCCACCTGAAATCTTCTGCACAAAACAAACTACCCAGAACTGAAAGCCAACCATGCACTCAAACCTGACGCCCATCACCGGACCAAGAAACTGATTAACTTATACTCTTGCTGTAACCAAACCCTCTCTGAAACCTGAGCCAACTAGCACTACACAGACCTACACAACAAGCCAAGCGGAACTACTCCAAATCAGAGAACACGTTACACCTACCGCACTAGGATACACTCAAACATCTACACGTTAACCTGTACGCAGCACAGATCGAACAAAAGAGCACAAGGAAGAGGTTCTAGTGCCTCACCACAACAGCAGATCGCGGTTGGCGACAGGTGCACGGCGAAGTCCAGAGCAGCCTCGGCGACTTGAACACGAGGACGCAGCGACGTGAACCGGCTGCGAACCGACGACGGAGACCGGCTACAGCGCGGACAGGGACCGACGAGGATGGTAACAGTCGACGACGAGGACAGGGTAATGGCGCAGGGGACAACAAGGCGCGGCGGAGGTCCACGGCCAGCGGCTCGGCACGCTCGTCGAAGAAGGCCGGTGCAGGCGCGCGCTCTCCGGTCGGGGTAACGAGGATGGTCGGAGGCGGCGCGATGCGGAGACGGGGCGACGCGGAGACGGTCGGGGCGCGGAGGAAGGAGGCGACGACGGGGACGACATGGC
>BCLH01001427.1:71723-84824 GCA_001602315.1 Zoysia pacifica | reverse complement strand
CGGGTTCGGGAAGCTGTTTGGGCCGACGCGGTCGTCGAACTTGAAGTCCGCCCCGAGGTCGTCGCCGGCGTCCTTCAGGGCCAGGAGCTGGCGGTGCGCGATGTACGAGGCCTCGGCGCTGGTTACGGCCTGCACGACGCAGGCGGAGAGGCACGCGGCGAGGAGGAGGGCCGCGGCCGCGAGGCGGCGGCCGTCGGGGAAGAGGTGCGGCGGCGGCGGTTCCATGGTCGAGGTTGGTCTTCACCCCCCGGTGCCTTGGGTGCTGGTATGTGGTGTGGCCGGAACTTATTGGGGCCCTGGCCAGCGTGAGCTCCTGTCCTGGCCGGTGGACGGTGGCTGGCTCCGCGCCATTGACGGGGCAGACGCGAAACAGAGGAGCGGACGGGACGAACAGAGGCGCGCGTTCGGTGGCGGTGGCGGTGCCCGCGCTGGTCTCCCCGATGTTTCCCGCGTTCCAGGAACGTCCATACATGCATGCATGCAGCTGTGTGCATATCTCAGCGATGTTACTGTACTATACTGTAGAATATACAGGGCTTGTTCTGTCTCCGTATAAATACATCAATTATGAAAGGCAGGGCACCGTACGTACATACGTACGTGAGCCCTCTAATGGTGGCGCACATCAAGTTACAGCTCTATATATTTGACACCTGAGAAACGGTGCGTATATACTTGCATTTTGCTTCAAGCATGAACTACTCGAACTCCTTGCACCAATAATCACTGCATCGGCATGTATAGGCATAGAACGCATCAGGATTCCGCAATAGAACAAGTCTGATTTTCTGTGAACCTTATGCTTCTGGGACTTGAACAGATTCATGGTCCGAAAGCAATGTGCAAGCCACCATTTGTTAGCTGATCGTACGTCCTAGGCCAGGAGCGACGAACAAGTCCAGGGTGTTTCTTGTTACTGTTTATTTATTTTTCACCGGTGCAAAATTACAGAGCGTATGAATATAAACTGTCAAATATAAAACCGAACATAAACTTTTCAAACATAAAACATCCACGATCTCACATTCCAAATTATATATAGTGGCACGAAAAAAACGGGTGCTTTTTGATCTTGCAATGTGGGGACCCGGCGTACAATCTATCTGGATTTATTAGCAGCTGGGTCATTGGGCATGAGAGCCATCGATCAGTAATAAGCTATCAACAGCGCCTTGTGGATGAGCTCCGTAGGTAGCTTTTACCTGCAGGATTACCGTAACAACTGCGTCTAGCCTTAGGAAGGATAATGCTCGTCTTCTCCATTCCTCATTGTTTGATAAGATGAACACCTAATAAGAAGAATATATAGATGACTTTTCATGTCACATTCGGTCCCCCACAAATCATCATTTTTGAGACGATACAAATTTTAGCCTCAACCCAAATTTTTTTTTCCTAAATTAAAATCGAGTATTTCCACATCTCATCAACACCATTGAAACCAGAACTACCAACTTGCACTGAATTATGGAGAGTTCGGCATGAGAGTCATCAGGCACAATCTTTTCATGGCTGCACAGAGGAATTGGAAACACTTTGACAATTGATGGCACTCGGACAGTATGCTCTCGAGTAGCAACATGTAGATACCTGGCCAAGTGATGTTGCATGCTTTCTAACAGACAAACATGCTCGCCGATTGTCATCTGGATAGGAGACAACACTACCAGGGATAAAAATCGCAAATGGCTTCGTGAGAGCCGTGGCTGTGTATAAGAATGAGAGTCATTAGGAAAAACATTACAGTTAACTTTGTACCAAAATTTAGCTTTCTATAAAAGCCGAGTGATGCCTCTTGTCTAGAAGAAAATCATGAAGTTCCCGACATGCGGCTCTTGCGCTCTCAAACGGAGTGTCTATGGCCCTAGGAGTAGGTTGATACTGTGTTCGGCTCTGCAATTGTAAGATACCCGTGCTTGTGCATTCTGATTGCGCGCGGTGAGTGGCCATTGATCAGGAGGAGACTTCACATGCAACAAACCGATTTCTGCACGCAGACACAGATTTCTTCACCATTTGGAGTTTTAGGACCGGAAGAAGTCATCATAAGTTATTTTTTGTATTCATTTATATTAAATTCTGAAACCATGATCCATAACAATGGTATGAGACCTTAATAAGGGCTTCAATGCAAACTATGCAGTGGCTACGCGGTTCTTTTATTTCTTTGCATGGACCGGGTATACTGCACCCTGACGTCGTGGAAAAATAGAGGAGCACGCCCCAAAGATTGCCTTCATCAGATTAAGAGCATATTTGCAGCTAGCTACGGCATGGAGTGCGTGCCAAGGTTGAAAGTGCCCGTTATTCTATCCATGCAGCTGTGTTCTTCCTAATCGAACTCTGAAGAACGAAGAAATCTCTGTGCTGCTGGAGCATGCCTTCCAAAAATCCCTGCGGTAATGGATCTGCTGCCTGCAAAGTTTCCTCCTGAACAATAGCTTCCGTGAACGCGCTGTCAGAACGCAACAGGGCCACACAGACTATCAGCAAGCTCCTAGCGCCACACAGGTCGCCTTCGAGAGCGCAGGAGCCGCATGCCGGGAACGTTCATTCCTGGTGACCCTCATTCTCATGCACAACAGCGGCTCACGATCCATCTGGCTTCCAGCTCTTTGTGCTGCTGTGCTCTATGCAGGCACGTAGCTTGTCGAAGTATATATGGTGTGCTGTGAGCACGTGGGTATCGATCCGATCTACATGTTGCTCTTCACGAGTTATTCTGACACTAGTATAGTAGTACCGGGTGGTGGTTCAAGTTTTCATTGAAAATTGATGAGAGGAGATGAATAGGAATAGATGCATTACGCCCGATATCAACTCTAGCGAAAAATATGGGAAGAATAGCACTTGACAGAAATAGCTCACATCTTAACATAGGTGAACACGGCCATTTTAAAACTGAACTGAAAAGCTCCTCAAAAATAAAAAATAGGACGCGCTCAATTTCCCGCGCAGTATGCAACAGGATATTAACGTTAAAGAATCATACCCATGACATCGTTTGTTTCTGTTAACCTCCAAACATGTTCTCCATATGCCTAGCCAAGATCAGAGTTCTCCATTCAGTGAGCACACGTAGCGCAATACTCATGCTTGCTGATAGTGGTGCAAACTCCTTCGAAACTGGTGACAGAGAACTCTGAAGATATACGAGTAGCTCACTGGTGGAAGCTGATATTCATGTCAGTGACGTTGCAGATTACCTGCACCGATGGAAGTGAAGAGAAAAGGCTGGATTCCTGGTGACTATCATGCCCGGTTATTACCCAATAATAATCCGTGGTGCGTATTAGACTGAACATTCTACGGTTGCAGGACCTTAAGCCCATGCTTGCGCTCTGTTACGGCTGTTTCTCTCTTGGCCTCCAAACACAGCGCTCTTTATATTTACTCTCTCTGTTCTTAAAGTGTTGTCTCCATTGACCCATCAAGAGGTGTTGCAGTTCACCAGCCACACTCTGTTAGTGGTCTATATATTGGTCTTTGTCATTTAGAGCTACAAGGTGCAAGCATTTGGTACTCTGTCGTCCCTTGCACTGACACATGCATATGGGTCTATTTAAACCCATCTGCTGATTGTTCATGAACAGAACAGGGCAGGGGATGCCACTGATAGGGAGTCCAATCATCTATCAGCTCTTGAAAAACATGCGAGCACTCACACATGACGAGGAAGATGAGCGGCTGGCTGCTTGGTGCTATGCCATATCATTCCATCTCCATAGTTGTACTAAGTGTGAGAGGCGTCGGAATATGCACACGTTCTGTGCACTGAACCCATGGATGTTCGAAGCCTCCATTTGGGATAGTTTTTCATCAGCTTGGATGATTAGCGGCAACAAACCACGCAGCTCGAATCGAGAATATTACAAGGGCATGGTTATTAGCTACCCAGGATAATTTCTGATTAGGGAGACGTCTGGAATCGATACGTCTCCCAAAGACGCCATGGGAGCGTCCTCTGTCACGGGGCAGCTAGGCTTCGTCTCGTAACTCGTTGAACGGAACTGGACCAAATCACTCGGAAGGTGCATGCATGCAAGAAATAATCACGAGAGGCAAAGAAAGAAATGAATGCACTTAAAAAACGAGCTGGATCGGACGAAAACGAAAAGAAAAAAAAAAAAACCAGAGCATTTACGGACGAGTGTGGCACCACCTGCCGTCTGAACCCTTCTCCTTCCCTCCCGCGCGATTCTCTCTCTACCTCCTCTCCGCGCGCCTCTTTCTCTCTCCTCGCCCCCGTCTCTCCCGACCCAAGAACTCTGCCGGTTTCGCCGGTACTTGGCCCGATCTCCCTCACCCTCCCTCCCTCCCTCCCTCTCTCGCTCTGTCACCGTTGCTCCCGAGCGGTTCGCGTTCGGCTCCATTAAATCGATCGACCGACGGCAAGCTCGTCGGCGCCTTCAGAGTCTCCGTCGTTGCTCGTTCGCCGGCCTTGGCACCGCGTCGCGTTTGCGTCTCGTCGCCGCCGGAAACTGGATCGTCTGTGGGCAGAGGGAACAGAACGCCATCGGTTTGGCTGTTCTCCGCCATGGGGAGGGTCAAACTCAAAATCAAGAAATTGGAAAACAGCAGTGGGAGGCAGATCACCTATTCGAAGCGGCGGTCAGGAATCCTCAAAAAGGCGAAGGAGCTGTCTATACTCTGTGACATTGACCTTATCCTTCTAATGTTCTCGCCCACCGGGAAGCCTACCATCTGCATCGGTGATAAGAGGTATTTGTTTCCCATTGTTTTTTTCCTTCAATGTTACCAGCGTCATGATCAAATGTCAATAACTGAAACATGGAAAGTTATTCTCACATGTGTCTTTCTTCTTCCTAATTTCTTGCATGGTCACCTAAAAATTTCATGCTGGTAATGATTTTTCGGACTCGAATGATACACGCTTCGTTGAATTTTCCATTCCTCTGTTTTGTTCCGCGTTTTCACCAACCATTATGCTTCTGTATGGCCATTGTAAGTGATACGATTATTCAGGGTGCCAAAGGTCTGTCAGAATTGCATGTTTACTTGATATACATTGGTCTGATTGCAGCCCCATTGAGGAAGTCATAGCAAAATATGCGCAACTAACTCCTCAAGAAAGAGCTAAAAGGTATTTTTCTTACTCTGCTTATCCTATCAGTGCGTATAACAGGCTGTTCAAACAAATGTGCTGATTGTCCTTCTCCCTTCCTCTGAACAGGAAATTGGAGAGCTTAGAAGTAAGTTATTTCTAATAAATTTGTGACTGACGTGTTTTCTGTTACCATGACATTTTTTTGGGGGCTGACCTGAATTTCTGTCCTCGAAAGGCCCTAAAGAAAACATTCAAGAAGCTAGATCACGATGTCAATATTCAGGACTTCTTGGGTTCTGGGTAATTCTGCCATTTTAAATATACAAAATCATCACGGTGGCAGGAAAAAGCATAATTCTACAGACTGTCACTCACACCCTGTTTTTCAATCTGCAGGGGTCAGACAGTCGAGGTAGACTTTAACGATCCAAATCGACAACTATGACGAGCAAGTAGTCTAATTTCTTTCATTTTCTTCTTCATGCTGTTTGACTCAATAATTTGACAGGAGTTGTCAAGCCATCTTGGTTCGTTGCAGTGTCAAATGGCAGATGTTCAAAAGCGTCTCAGGTGAACAGACTCAATTAACAAGATTGCAATCAAACTGCCTTTTACTCTTCTTGTAAATGCTATAATTGTGCATATCTGTTGAAATATATTCATTCAGTGCTGGCTACAATCTTTTCTTTCATGGCACTTAATCATCTGTTTAAACATATATTACATTAATGATAAAATTCAGTGTAGCATATCACAAAATAAATTGGGCCACAAAAAAAAGTGTAACAGTAGGTCTTGTTGTTCAGTTATTGGAGCGATCCGGAGAAGGTTGAGAATATTGACCATATAAGAGCGATGGAACAATCTCTCCAGGAATCCCTTAATCGTATCCGAATGCATAAGGTTGACATCTCTTTAAACTTAAAATTACTTCGGCTTCTCTTAGTGTTTTACATGAAAACCCGTATGATACCTGAATTATACCTGTCAAGTCTGACAGTACAATCTGAAGCATAAATCACAGTAATGTCATTATTTTCACTCGAGATGTTTTCTAACCTTGCAATGATTTGAATCTGAGTAGGAGAACGTTGCAAAGCAGCATTTGATCGGCCTACAGTGTGCAGCTGCTCAGGTAACAATACTCAGCTTCAGTCCTTCAGTATGGGCTGAGAGGAAATGAGACATTTCAGGTTCAGACACCTGACGAAGATATAAAATCCTTGCAAATTTTCAGTTCCAGAACGACATGCAGTTGCCTCTAGGACTGACTGGTGAACCAAACGTTTCGCAATGGTTCCACAGCGGCAGCATCGACATGCAGCAACCAGTGATGCTCCCTGACGACCCCAGCTTGCTCCATCAGAGGTGAGCTCAAGCTGAACCTCCAAAAAGCTGAGTGCTCTGACCGCTAATTAAACTGAACTGATGAACAAACGCAGGGACATCGGTTGCTCGACGGGCACGTCGCTGCAGAGCTACCCGGGCTACTTCAGCATGAGCAAGCATTCTACGGACACCGGCGGCGGCAGCGAGCACGGCCAACCGTCGTTGCAGCAGACGCCACCGCCGGATTTCAGCCATGCCGATTGTCTGACGTCGCTGCACCTGGGCGCTCAATTCCCGTACACGCCATTCGATCACACCAGCCTCCTGAACGAGCGTATGTTCAGACCCGACGTCGTCGAGCTGCACGACGGTGGTGCGAGCCTGGAATTCGGCGGCGGACACTTCGACCTGCCCAGGCCCGGCGACGAGGCCAGCTTCCAGAACTGGGCTTCGGCGACCTGTGGCACGGCCATATTCGACCACCACCAGCACCAGCAGCAGCAACAGCCGCATCACCAGCAACAACAGCCTTCGTCAGCCCAAGTGAGTTCATTTATGCAAGTGCCGATGCATAAGGAAAGTTCAATTTTTTACATAGCGTCACACAGCTCTTTTTGAATTCTTTCATATTTTCGTTTATAAATTTCTGAATTCTTTCATACTTTCGTTTATAGATTCTATAAATTTCAGCTGACTTCTTGAACTTTTATTTCGTACAATATGAATTTTCTCATCCATCCAGCTGCACATCTGTCAAACTGTGAAACTGTTTTTTTTCTCACCTTAATAACAACATTGTGCTTGCGATTAAATCAAGCCTGATACTGTTGAGTTTAGCGAGAAATAGCATCCATTACCTCCTTTTGTCAAACACATGTATCATGCAATGAAATTATGCAGCTGCAAGAGATCTATTTTTCTTCTGCATTTGATCTTCTGTTAACTTGGGCTTCTTGTTCAGAACCATAACTGAATTTCTGACCATCAGCTTCCTGCAGCAACAGTTCTAGCAGCTGCCCCATTCGATACTGCAGTTGTTTATCCCGGTCCATCTCAGCACCAGCAGGTCATGATCTGACAATTTTGATCCCCCAATATTAATATCTGAAGCATTCATATCTGAAGCTTGCACCAGTGCGAAACATGAAGGAAAAATTGGTGTATAGAGAGTGTCAATGTAAAGTATATAGCGATTGTAGCCGATTCTAACTTTGTAAGTATGAATTCGTGTATCCTGTGAACTATGTCATAGCTCGCCATAAAGGATTGGACACTTAACTAGCTTCCCAAGTTCCCAGGATGCATCTGTGTAAAACCATGCCAAGAAAAGTATAAACGAGAAAAGATGCATGATTCTCTCTGTGAAAGGAAAATGCCAAAATCAAAAGTTTTATAAGACATAAAAAAGGATTTTCTTTGAGGCCATCCTTAAACATATCAACCTTTGGAAATTACACATTCATGTTCATTTCAGAAACATGTAAAATTAACTGTCAAAATGTTTTTGCCATTTTCCTTTGTTTTCCATTTCATCCACCCAATAATGGCCTAAACGTACTTTAGTTTACCAGAATATGTATGGGTTGAGGCAAACTGAACAAAATAGAACTTTACAAAGGCGCAAGTACCTGAGCCATAGGCCAGCCAAGTGGTATCTAGTGCTACTTTTGTAGTATATAAATGTTGGTGGCTTTTGCTTAGGATAACGTATTGTGTTCAGTGGTTGCACTGAAGCCCAAGATGCTATAGTAGCTAAATAAACTTCAACAACCATTTATGTCATCAACAATAGATTCCTCCAAACTACAAAGAGTACAAGATATCAAATGTGGCTATGAAGACCAACTCAACATCAACACTAGCACTCCTTAAACTTATTTGTCAGTTGTCAAGTAGCAGGTGGTAGTTGAAGCTTGTACAATTGACAACCTAACATGAGCTCACTCAGCAACACATAACAACAACGCCAAGCTTATAATGCCGCAGAAAGGACAAAGGAAGCAATCAACAACGGTCTTAACAACTCATATGACAACAACTTATTTTATACATTCATCGCCCGACCTGTTAAATTAAGATAATATGGACTGCCATGCCACCAAACTGAAGCTCAAAGGGAGATAGAATATACACAGATAAATTCAATCATGATTTGATAGTTTATAACCAAATGACAAATGGTATGAAGCAACTGTTGTGCACTCAACACCTACCAAAAAGAAAATTTTTCTTCTTACAGATTGAATAAAGAAATGCGGCTGTACAAGCAAGCACCTAGCTGTCCCCAACCCCACTTGATTCTTCCTCGTTGAGATCATTATGCAACTTATATCCTGAGCCCTGGGACCAATAAAATGGGGAGTAATGATGTTCATTTTGATGAATTATTGTGAAAGAATAGCTGAAGGATGGTGACAAAGGCTCTATGTAACTGGATTTTACAAGGAATGGAAAAAAGAAAGGAAGGATGAACAGAGTACTCTATATGTGATTATACTACTGCAACGGCACTGTAACTAGACAGCGAAAAGCAAACTGTAGGACTCGAGGACGAATTACGAAGTTCTGAGCAAGGTTCAGGAAAGACTCCTTCAGAGTATCCAGAAACGTTGGAACAAGACCAGAAGCTTGGAGTAGCCGAATCAGCCATCGTAAAATTGAGATTGGCAAGACATATAGCAGTAAATGGGTCACTGTCAATCCCTGATAAAACTCCAGCAGTTGAGATGTTTGTAGCGACCATGTTCTTCAGGGTTATGTGCTCAATTACTGGGAGCTCAGATGGATCAAAATGGTCATCCGGGTGGGTCGAGTAGTTACCCATGAACTCAATGCCAACATGAACATTATCCATCTGTACATCAGATATGACCACTTCCTCTATGTAACCTCCACGGCCCGGCGAGGTCTTAAAAGAGATGCCCTTATAGGAATCGTGGATATGTACATGATCAACATGAACATCTGAGATCCCCCCAGACATTTCACTGCCAAATGCAAGAGCAGCCCCAGAAGATGATAGCAAATCCACTCTTCTGATATGAACATCTGATGTTGGTCTTCCAAATGAAATGCCATACTTATCCCACCCACTTTTCAGCGAAATGGCTTCATGACTCACACTGATTGTACTGTCTTCGATGCAAACATTTGAACATGAATCTGATATAAGAATGGACCATTAGTAAAAGAAGTAGCAATAGTTTGGCATGGCTTTAAACTAGACAGAGGATGCCGCAGTCAGATAAAGAAGTTAAGATGGGGTTTGTTTTGGTTCAGGGGAAATTTTAACAGAACAACAATACCACTTAAAACCATGACTGCACATCCCAACTCATAACTATCCATAACTCTTGACCTTATACAAATATACTTAATGTTTTCATGCTAGAAAAGATCTAGTCATTAGAATAGAAGGAGAAAGCATGCCAGATTACTTCAGATCTTTTGCAACATCGTAGCATTAGGGCATTGATATGAAGACAGAAAAAAGATGGCACCTATGCTATCCAAGAACCATGACATAAAGCAATGCATCATGACTAGAAACAATGATACCTGGAACTATGCCATCAGTAAGCAGAGCATCTGGACCTGGGGAAGTATGAATTGTTACATTGTGGACCTTTACATTGCTGGACAAAAAAAGACTCATTAATGCAACTATTATTCCTGAAAAAAATCACACGCACACACAGGGTAGAGAGACTGAAGCTTTTTTTTTAAAAAAAAAAAAGCACCTGCAGTACACTGGATGTATGCTCCAGGCTGGTGAATTCAAGAAAGTCAAGTTTGAGACCACAATTTCTGCAGAATGCAAAAACTCCACGAGATGAGGGCGACTATAGTTCAACTCATGGGAGCGAAGCCAATTCCACCATCCTGAGCCTTGGCCATCTATAACTCCATTGTTCCCTGAAACAGATGGATGGAGCTGGAATGGTCATTAAACAAAAAAAGGGCAGTCCGATGATGTAGTTCTCGCATGCGCAGGGTCTGGATAAGGGTCCGACCACTTTGGATCTTTTGTATGCAGCCTTTCCCTACATTACTAAATGAAGTTGTTTCTAGGATTCGAACCCATGACCTCATGGTTATAAGGCAACAGCTTTACGCTGCGCCAAGGCTCCCCTTTAGCTGGAAGGGCCATTAAAAGATAAAAATCGAATGCAAATACAGAAACACATATATGTGTAATTACCAGTAATAACAACATCGGTTAAATTGTGTCCATTTATTAAGCTGAGATGCCTAGGGCCAGGAAGATCTAGTCCCCGACCGTAAGATGGCAAAGGTTCCACGATCGGCCATTGTGATGAATCCTACAGTGACGAAGGAAACAAAATATCATATTAATGCAGGTTACCTTCAGATAATAAATAAATAAATACAGAAATTAAAGTGAAGATCATGGCATTATTTTCTACAAGACAAAATATATGTATCCAGAGCAATGAGAAATGTTAGAAAAGTTTTCTGTTACTAGAGAAAGGCATGACATGTGAGAAATTTATGAATACGACAAGGACACCTATGATCCAAACCCAATCCATGAGGCAGGACCTCAGAAGCACACCTGGCCATTTTTGGCACACATTAGGGCGCTCAGCACTAATTCAAAACAACACAAAAGGATACTGCCACTTCTTAGCTACCTCCCACACAGCAAAAGGCATGGTTCACCTTCCAGGAAAGGAAAACCTGAAAGAATAACTACAATGCCCCAAAATGAATAAACTTGAGGATTCTGCAAAGGATTTCTCCTTGGCTCTAGTCATTCAAAGCAGCAACAAAGAGCCTTAAAGGAAAAATATATTGCACCCGAATCCATGGCTCGTGACTTCACCAAAACAGACGTCAAAATCGCTACTTCATCAAGCCTACCAAACATATCCAAACAAACTGAGATCAACCGATCCAGGATACCAATCATAACCAGTAACGATTCAGCAAAACGAAGCTTGAAAAGTATAGATAGGTACCGTGAGATACATGCAACTAGAACTCAACCAATCGCACATACACAAACAGTACTAAAACGAGCTCAAGCAGAAGCAGAATACCTTAACTACTTCCTTAACAACCCGTGCCAAGAAAAGACATGCAATGCCATTGCCATTACCTTTGTGCCGATGATGACAGCGCCTTTCTCCAGGAAGAGGGTGATGTGACTGGTGAGGTTGAAGCTGCCGGTGAGCCACCGGCCCTCGGGCACATAGAGCTGGGCGCCACCCTTGTCGGCGAAGGAGCGGACATAGAAGACGGCGTTCTGGAAGGGCACCGTGTTCAAGGTCTTGCCGTCTCCGACGGCGCCGAACTCTGTGATGGTGACGCTGTGCGGCCGCGACCCCGGCGGCGCCCGGACCGGCAGACGCAGCGCATCGTCGCCGCGGACCGAGACGAGAGCGGCGGCGAGCACCAATGCCAGGGCAACCTGCGGAGGACGCCGTTGCCATGCCCGCAGCAAGAGTTAGCAAACAAACCAACACACACACACACACACACACACACACACACACACACACACACACACAAATCCAATCTTCTCGAACCAAAGAACCAAAATTCCGCCCCAGAAAAGAAAAGAGAATAACATGGCGACGGCGGAGCACACATACTCGTGGCGCGCACATTAAGACCCGCGAGAAATCGCATCTTCGTCGGTAAGATCTCAGCGGGAAGCAACCAGCGGCAAGAGCAGCAAAAGGGCGAGGCGTTCGCTGAACAAGATCCCGGACTGGGCACGGATCACGCCGGAGGCCACTCGACACCCACAGCAAAACCAACAGCCGCCCACGCGCGTGAAGCAGCCAGCGACCGAGAGCGCCGCCGCATTCAGGAGCGAAGAGCGAAAGAGAGGGAACCCCGAGCGAGAAAGCCGTCACGCACGCCGTCCAATCAAATCACAGGAGAAAACGTACTTACTAGCCTCTTCATGAGTGCCCAAGCGCCGCGAGAGAGAGGAGAGGAAGAGACGGACCAGATCCCAAGCGCCGCCGTCGGAGAACGCGGACGGACCGGAGTACCTGGTTGGATTTCGACGGGACGGAGGAGGGAGGGAGGGGAGGAGAGGAGCAGCCAGCCCGCTGCCACCGCTGCAGCAAGGGCGAGGGGGAGGGAGGAGAAGCTGCAGGGTTGCAGCAGCAGCGGCCGTGTTCTTTTTTATTCTCCGGTTCCGTAATCACAAATGGAGAAGCGAATTAAAGAAAAAATTTAAAAAAGGAAGGAGGTAAAGAAAATATTTGGTAGGAGTACTATAATGTTTTGTATTGAAAAATGAGTTGGCAATGGCTCCCTCTGGCACATGTTGGGAGATATTAGTAGGATTGATGATGAAGAGATTGCTTGACTAATCGATGATGAAGAGAGGTTATTTTTATGGTATTTTTATATATTAAAGTGCAAGTATTTTTTTAACTCTGTCACCTTAAAAAATATTAACCGTCGAATTAAAATCTAACTGTGGATATTAAAAAAGAGAAAAAAAAATTTTCTCCAGTCAACGTAGGAGCGTGCTTTTACTCAGCTGTAGCAGTCATAAATGACCTCGCTTTTTTAAATTTAATATAAATTTTGACTATAGTCATATTTAATTTTTTATAAATTTTATATATTGAAATTAATTTTTTTAGATAAGTTGAATAGTCAAAAATGATATTAAAAATCAACAGTAAATAATAATTTAGGAATAGAGTGAGTATGCG
>BCLH01001427.1:0-62140 GCA_001602315.1 Zoysia pacifica | reverse complement strand
CGCCAGCAGGTCGAGGGATAGAGACTCCAAGCCCCCCGCGCCCCGGCCGCCGCCGCCGGACTCCTGGCTCATGTCCGGCGGTTGCGGAACGAGATCCCGATCCCGGCGAGAGGCCGCCTGGTGGTGGCGTCGCGTGCGCTCGAGAGGGCTAGGAGGACGACCCGCTGGCTGGCGTGGCGTGTGAGAGGCGGTTCAGGTCAGGTGGGAACGAAGAGGAAGGACACGGCAGTGGCGGTGGGCTGGTGGTACGGGATCGCGGCGGCGCCGCCGAGGCGCGGTGGCATTGGCAGGTGGTGGAGAGAGGAGGCAGAGCGGTGGGGAGGGAGGAGTTGTTTAATGGCGGCTCGGTCCTCGGTGGCGGGGAAAGAAGGCAGGCAGTGAGCGCGGGAGTGTCACTGGCTGGTGGGCCCCATTTTTTTGTGTTGACGGGAGAGCGGGATCTCTGGGTTTTTTTGTGAAACGCCCCCTGGAGAATGGAATTATATTGTACAAAGACCAGATAGTTAACGTAACGAAGAGGCAATAACAGAGGAGCAGTTGGATATTCGTAATATTCACGGGCCGAGATGCGAAATAGCCACGGAAAGGAGGAAAGATTCGACGGCAGATCCCGTCAACAGCCAGCCGGCGTGCGCACCGCGTGGGCCGGCACGATCCGTACGGCCGGTAGATGGACCCATTGCGTGGCCGGCCGTACCGTCAACGACGCAACGGCCTGCCGCCAGCCTTCGAGATCATCGCCGGGGTCCACTCTCTCTCTCTCTCTCTCTCTCAGGAAGAACAGGTAACTTGCCTGTGGTGCACCGTCTCTGCATTTGGAGGCTGTTTGGTTTTTACCTAACATTTACCTTACTAAAGATTAGTGTTACCCTTAAAATTTGCTACCGTTTGGTCTGTGTCCAAATATTGAAGGAGCCAACAAAAATTTGAAAATCTCTATGCATTTTTCAGCGAGAACTTTGGTGCAACAAAGACGAAGAAAACGGTGACCAAATATTGACGTGTCTCTCGATGACGTGTCAACTCATTAGTGATTGCATTAAAACCATTGCTTACTTGATTTGTAAGTTAAAAACTACAATATCTCTTGAATTATAAATCAGTTTTGTATTCTGTTTAAACTATTAAACTCCTTATAATTAACTCTACAAAACTAGACTAATCAAGATTATATAATACAAAAGATATATTATATATAATTTTTTTTATACACATAATCATATAAACTTGATAAAGTTACAATCCAAACATCATTTTACCAACAATTTGGCATTGCCCGTGTTTTAAATTTACCAAGTTTTGGTAAGGTAAGTATGGGTGATAAACCAAACATACCCTTGATTTTGCAAACCTGAACTTGCCCTGGCAGCACCGCCAATGCATCAGGCTACCCATCTCCTATCTGATGACAGTGATCCGGTCACTGCAACGCGAATGCAAACATATTGTAGATTCCAGAACTCAATATGGTACTAACAGCACAATTAACTTCTGTATGTACACTGTTCCAGCCTCAATGTTTGCATTTTAACGCTAGTCACATGGACCAAACATAAGTACTGTAAAATGCAAGCTGAAAGGCCCCGTCCCGTCCGGAAAGTTTGTTGAGCAGCTGAATCAATCAGATGCTTGAAACAACTTCCACACCAAAAACACCTGTCTCCAGACGCTGAAAGAGGCAAGGAATAAATGCAGAAAGAGAGAAGGATCAAGAGGATAATATAGCCGACATGGTAGCACCATCATTCACCAACACAGGTACTGTAGCTAATTTCCTTACACAGGAAACTACTCCCCCATGAGGAAACCCCTCCTGATCATCCCCCCCCCCCCCCTCTCTGTCTCTCTTCATGACCAGGTAAAGCAGAATTGTCTGTTGATTTCCCATTTCTCATGGTTTTCACGGGAGCATTTAGAACCTCTCGGCCACCAGGCGCAGCCCTCCCTTTGGACGCCACTCAGTGTGCGCCTTCACAATGTCTGCGCCAGACTCCAGCTGAAGCAGATGGTCACACTGGATGGTGACAGACTCTTTATCGCCATTGGTAGTGCTGTCACCGGTGACCGCGGTGAGTGACTGCAGCACGCTGTCACGACCACATTCCTTCCTGTAGTCCAGAGTCATATTTGCAAGTTCATGCTTCTCCAGTATTGAAATTGGTGCGCTCTGGCAGAAAAAAAAAACTGATAAGAAACTCAGAAGTTTATCAGGTGGATATGGTACAGTTAAAGAGAAGCTAAGAAGATGACTAGCAACGACAATCTTGATAATGTCTACTTTACAGGCAACAAGACTAGATGCTTAATAGAAAATAAAAGATGGATTTATATGGTGATGTCTGCTAAACAACCACTGAGCAGTCAGGATAAACACACAAAAAAATTTGAAGTGAGAAGAGAAACAACCTCAAGAATCCAACCAATGTACTTGACATTGTTCACATGCTGGTTGACATCAAGATCATTCCACTTAGGCTGTTGCACATGCAGAAAATGGAACCACGTGAGGAATCTCGTGACATTACAGCAGTTTTATTAACAGTTGAGGTAGACGGGCAATGGTGACAGCGAATGTCTAGAAAACTTACAGTAAGCCCCTTCCTTATGAATTGCTTGGTACAACCACCATTAATTATACTCCCTGGTTTAGCTAACTTCTCACTCTGCTCATCTGTTATAACTGAGCGGCCATTGAAGTATGGGCCTATTTCAGCTCTAACTTCTTCTGGCATTTTTGAAAGTTTTCTAGTCTTCTTATTCATCATCACCCAAATACTGCAAGCAAGGGTCACAAAAAAAAATAAAAAATCCGCATCAAAAAGGTTCATGATACATGAAATAGATGGAGCCCAAACCTTGTAGCCCTCAAGATTGTTTGCCCAGAGTTGTAGTCACGAACATGCCAGTCTCGGCGCATTCCATTTTTCCCAGAAGCAGCCACCCATGTATCAACTTGAACCATATCTCCCCTGATACCATAGCAGGTTGCAAAAAAAAATATTATTAGTTTAAATTCATGAACAGATGTTTGTATATATCTAAATTATGAAAGAATTACAGTACAAATTGCTACTCCATTTCTAATTACAGATATAACTGAAAGTAGCATTAGTGTATGATAGATTTTATGCTCATAGTATAGCTGCTGAAACAGAAGCATTAGTTCAAGTGCACTGATATTGATTAGTAGTCTAGTTTCTTCCATGGCAATTCATGAAATTTATTGCTTCATCTCTTATCCAGAGTTGAATTATTAACTATTACAGCAATCCTAGTATGATTCTCTACTAGAAACAGAAAATTTTCATTGGACAGTTAAGGCAATGAACATGGAACAACCAATAAAAGATGTTGAGATGAACCAGTGACCAGTCTTTTGTAAGTAATGTTTTGTCTAATTCTTCATAAGCAATAATCTATATTCTCCAAACAAGTAGGCTTACATTATTATGCTTAAATATAATATTTTGAATTGAGGTCAAATAAAAATTTGTCGTCGTGCCACTTTTTGCCCCCCTCAACTTGCATTTTACTATGATAGCTAACTTGGCGCAGTTTGCCGAGCGCCCCTCTTCCCCATTTGGTAACGGTTATGTACTTGACATGAGAATGATTGTGGATTAGATGAACCTCACGTAAGTTTGTCTCAGATTCACCGACTAAATCCCCAGTATTCCTTTTTCTTCGAAATGGGCATTGTCACCCTTTCTCACCTGAGATCAAAGAAGGTTGTGTGGCGCTCTTCAGCACTACCACCTTCGAAACCAAACCCCCAGGCTTTAAGCATTGGGTTTGGTATTGCAAGAGATCAAGACGCAAGAGCAAAGAAGCTGGCCCTGTTTTGAGCAAACCGTACCCCCCTCCCCGCTGTGCGCAGCAATTGAGTTGATTGTTTATTTTTGGTAGTTGAATTTCATGGTTTTAGTGTGTGTTGCTGCCCAGATTTACTGGTGGGAAACTTTGTATAAGGTAATGTGTGCTCACCCATGCCATTTACACACATTCCCATGAGAATGGCAAGCGTGAATTTAATGTGTTAAATTTTAGGCGTGCACGGAACTTAATGTAGAGCATTTAAATGATTTCAACTTCCCATGGGGAGGGGAAATAATTCCTAAAACAGCCCAGCAGTTTCAAATAAGCTCAGCCAGCAAGGACAAAGAAAGTCTAATCTGAAAGCAAATGGACATAAATAGAGTGGACGTTGATTGCTACAGAAGAGCCAATATCAGCGAGTCACCAAAGTACAGAAAATTTGAGAAAGCAAAGTAGCACAACTGCCAATTTATGGGGCAAACTGCAATTTTCTCTATATATAGCAAGTAATTGCAAGATGTACCAGAAAGAGAACTTATGCAGAGATAGTATCATCATATCCTTATGTATAGCATTAAAGAGGTAATCACAAGTAAAGCATAGATATATAACTCAATCTCCATTTATTCAAAGAAGCATAGTTAACTATAATAGATAATAGATAACCTTAAATTTTGGCTATACTCTTTTTAGCCACTATTGAAAAAGAGATCAAGAAGGATGACAGGAGTCAAAATATTGGGAAATTCATCAATTGAGATGTTGGACTTCAAAATATGCAAATATATAATGAACATCATAGACACTCAGTTTGTCTCCATGAAAACGTGTATATGCCTCTTTTAGCTCACGTAGCAATTTCATGCATTGAACGTACGTTTATTTTAACATGAAATCTATTCATGATACAGTAAAAGCGAAGCTGATGATACGTCATTATTGGTCCAAACGAAGCTAAAAGGAAACCATGCTTCCTAACAAGAATGACTTGGTAAAGTTTGTGTCCTGTATTTAGCAGAATTTGAAAAGACATACGACAAATATGTTTCACCAACTATCTACTGTATGAGCTCATAAGATACATTTGATAGGCTCATAATATGAGACTTTAAAGTGGCATACAAACATGGGAATCCGAAAAGAAAATAACATCAGCTAACAATGGGAGCAGAAAACAGGCAAAGAAAAAGATTTGCCAAGTACATGGGAGCTGGAACAAGACATTACGGTTACTAACTAAATTGAAAGAGAATAGAGGGAAGGGAGGGGGAACAGGATTCTTTGTAAATAAATATAATATGTTTGATTATGTTTCAGTAGCAAAGTACCATGATGGATATTTCTCAACAGCAAGCTGGATTTTGCTGACAACCCATATCAAGTTCCGTTTGCTCATCTCTGGTGTGGCCCCAAAACCATCTCCAAGGAGACCAGCACTCTTCACATGGTTAAGGGCCGTTTCCTGAAAAATAATACTGCCGGCGTTATAGAAACAAATTTTATCTGTAAATGATGGAGAACCGAATAATACTTGGAAAGGGCAGTGCAATTTTGTTGCTTACTCACCTGTAAATGATTCATTAATGTCTCTATAGAAGCTGTACGGTCAGCACCAATTTCATAGGACCGAATCAAAAAATTCTGCCTAAACACGAGTCCATCATGGATGATTCTACCAAAGCCAAACGTGTCAACAAGCATGTCGGGCCTCTTTGGTTTCCAATCAAGCAATGTAAACTGCTTCTCAGCCGCAAGGAAGATGGTTGTGATAGCCGCAAGAATTATACTCCAATCAGGAAGTTGATTATAGAAAGTCTTTGGAGCGCTATGGGACACAGTCTCCTCATTGTCCTGGCTCGCAGTCTTGTGGTTAGCCTTGGTGCCATTCACCTTGGGAAGGGCTTGAGCCTGCGCCTTCACTTGCAGGGCCCTGGGAGGAGGATTAGGCTTCGCGGCAACGCCACGGACAGTCAAATTTTCCAGTAATTCACCAGAGGTATTCTTCAAGCTTATAGCTGATGCAGCTGGTGAAGGCCCTGGACCTGGGAAGAAAGCGGAGGCAGCAAGGGACCCAGTCATGATTAAACCACACAAGATGTTCCTTAACTTCCTCCGGAATCACACGCTGGATATCTCAACCTGGAGAAAGAATCAACAAAAGATGGCATTTTCATAAGAGAAGATACCCACTGCCCACATGCACAGCAACCGGCTACAATTATTGTTGAGCGCATCATCAGTTGAGAAGTATTTAACTTTCGTTTAATCAGGAAGCGGAAAAAAATGCTGAGCATGTTCTTGCAGGCTAAAACGTTACCCAACGAAACGAACATATTGTGATATGACATTTTCCAGCTCTATACAGAAAGAAGCTACCAGCATTATAACATACACATTTCGTAAGAGGACTAGTCAACGATTTCATCCGAAAGCCTTGGAAATGAAGTTTATAATAATGGACAAAACAGACGCATACGTTGAAGCAAAAAATAGCTGAAAATCCGAACTTTTTTTTCTTTGAAATCAGAAAATTCGAACTTTTGCCCGCACGCAGAAACGCCATCGGCCGCATGCGTACGACCCCCTTGCAAGTAGCAGTCTGAGGCGGATCTACCTAAGCGCACTGCTTTACCTCGAGTCGGCGCACGGGGCAGAGCGGTTCGAGGCGGCGACCGGGGCGGAGTAGCGGTGGGCGGGGGTGGCGGCGCGGATCGGGGTCCGGCGCGGCGCCTTTAGACGGAAAGGGGCAGCGTAGGGGCGACTGGACTAACGAGGCCGCTGCACCCGCGGCGAGTGACGAGGAGCGGGAGCGGCCGCGGCAGAATGGAGGACGGCTCGCCGAGGACTGGTCGGGTCGGGGGCTCGTCGGCTCGGGGGCCGGGGGGAGATGATATGGCCACGATCGGGCGTGGTAGACAACGAACGGCTGAGATGGAACAGCAGTGGAGCAGGGACCGCTCCTTGGTGCCGTTCGAATCCTTTTCGATTTTGAGAATTTAGATAAAAAGAATTTTAATAGTATTTAAACGAGAGAGTTTTTAAAATCTTAATAGCATTTAAATGGGAGAGTTTTTAGAAGATTATAAAATCTTATAAATCTAACTATTATTTAATATTTTATACTATAATGCACATCAACGTAACTAAAATTATAAAATCTTGTAATCTAAATGTTTGGGATTTTGAAATATTAAAATTTGAAAATCTAGATAAAATCTCTTAATCTAAACGACAGAGATTTTATAATCATGTAATCCGGATTTTAAAATCTCAGAATCCATAATTTAGCGTGTTCATACACATTAAATAGAAAAAAAAATCCATCCTTGCACATCTAAATACATCATCACATGTACTCTCTGTTATTTAATTGACGTCGCTGTTCACTTTTAAATTCAACTTTGACTATTTATTATATTTTAAAAAAATTAATAAATTTCATATATTTTGATATAATTTAATTTATCATTAGAGTTATTTGAATCACAATTTTAAATTTTACACATTTGAACAAATTTTTTAAATAAAATAAAATAGTCAAAATTAATTGTAAAAATCAACGGTGATATTAATTTAAAAACGGATGGAGTATATATAAATACTTACCCAAATAAATTACTTCACAACACAGCGGATCAACCCATACATAAAGAAACATCAATTTCAAATATCTTTTTTTCCTCATACCTCGTACTATATGATTCCATATACTCTGAGAGACGAAAACACAACAAAAACCACCCAAAGCATGACTTAGTACACCGCCGTCACCCACGCCCACAGCCTCGGCCCTCCGAGCTCCGCGCCGATCACAACGCGCCGGATAACCAGCACGGCGACGCAGCCAAACGCCGTCGCGAAGAAGACGAGGAGGGCGAAGCTGAGACGACCCCCGGCGTCGTCGACGCGAATTAGCGGCTCCCGGTGGACGACGAAGTTGTGCGCCGTGCTGATCAGCCACGGGACGCCGATGCCGACGTAGATGTTCACCGCGTTGCTGCCAGCCAGCCAGCACAAAGGGTTTTGAATTTATTTATGTCTCAGTTTTAAAATTCGAGCACTAGTGGTAGTTTGAGAAATTTAGAACGATGTGCGTGCGTGTAATTAAGGGAAATGTGAAGAACTAGTACTACTGATTTGGGAAGGAAATGTGCAGAAGTGAGAAGAAAAAAAAAACCTGCAGGTGATGTTGGCGATGGCAGAATCCGCGGTGAGCTGCCGCTCGGCGGCGATCTTGCTGGTAACCAGATCCGGCCATGAGGTTCCAGCAGCCAACGCTGTAAACGCTATGACATACGGACTTATCCCTGCCAAATGATCATGAATCTCATGTCAGCAACCATGAAGTTGTGCGTGCAGGAATCTGATCACCTAATAATTACCTGTGACGCAGCTTATCTGATCCGTGAGCTTAGTGACACCGTAAGCGATGCCGCTTATGAAGGTCAGAGAGCCATGGGCGACGTGGTGCGGCAGCACGAAAGCGAACAGCAGTTTCCACGGCGCGATCGTCAGGTTCCAGCAGATCCTGGCGAGTCTGAGGCGGGTGGAGTCCATCTTCCTCGCCTCGGGGCTCTCCAACTGTTTGTGTCAGTAGTAACAGATAGTAGTGCAATGGTCAGTAGTACTAGATCGAATGGTGCGTTATTTGCAGTTACTGAAATGAGCGTTAAGAGTTTCAGTGTTTGGATAAATGTGATAGGCTGAGAGAATATTGCTGAATTAATTAGATTACCGTTACGACTTCAACAAATTGTTGCCACCAGATTGGAAAGCAAGGGAGCGTCGTCTCTTCTGTTCTTCAGTGCTTCATCGTCATTTGTTGTTGGCGATCCTTCCAGATCATTTTCCGGAACAGTGTGATACTCTATGTACAGAGAAAAATTATATTAATCGCTTTAGTTTTTTTTTTTAAAAAAAAATAGAGCAATAAGGCCATGGAAACACGAACGAAGTGGCACACCTCCAGCATCGTAGGAATGCACAGAGGCTATGTCCACAGTATCCTCAATCTCTGCCGCACTTAGAGATAGTGTGTCACTGATATCATCAGAGCTGCGGCCATACTGAACCCAAGCATCTTCTTCTTCTGGAACCCAATCTTCAGGCCGTTCACCTCTCGCACTGATCGCAACAAAGTGCCCTTGAAATTAGTACGAGCACTGTAGTATATAAGATTAGCAAAGAAAGGTCTTTGGCATGGATCGATCAGGATCGTACAAAGGGATCGACACATATGGCCACCGTTTATCCTGCGCGTACGCGTGGAGCAGAAGCAGTCCGTACTGCAGGACTGTCAGCAAGGCCTCCCAGAGGGTGATCACTTTGGGTGTCCACGCCTGCGCAAGGTGAAATTAACGAGAGTTCAGTAGTATTATCAACTGTGCGTTGTTTTTTGATCTTGCATGGAAGAAATAATATGATCGAAGAAGTGATTTTTTTTCCTGAACTTTTATATCACCTCTAAAATGATGTAGAGCCAAACGTACGCCCAGAAAGACCAGACCAGTTCGACCACCCAAACCCCCAAATCCGATATCTTCTTCTTCGCTCCGGCCTTGCATGGCACGACGACGCAGACAGCGTGGATGGGAAACATGTCGAAAGCAGCGGAACCCAGGAGCGTGCCGGGACCCAAACCTGCAAATTTCAATCACAAATATATCAGTTAATAACCTATTGTACGTGCTAAGCTTACATATGATACTGTGCAAATACCACCTCCCGCCGTCGTCTGTCCCAGGTTACGAACGGCGTCGATCGTGGCGAGGGAGATCTGCGGGAAGCTGGTGCCGAAGGCGAGCAGCGCGAGGTCGGCGACGGCGTGGTTCCACACCTTCTCGCGCCTGACCACCTGGCCGGCCTCGGTCGTGCCCGGGTCGACGTCGACGGCGACCGCTACCTCGCGGCGGTGCATCACGATGCGCTCCATCTACCTGAAGAACCGCGCCGTGATCGCGGTCAGGCCGGCGAAGCAGTACAAGAGGGCCAAGGTGTAGACGACCGCGCGCGCGCCGGGCGAGAGCTGCGTCTCGGTTTGGAAGACGAGGAAGCTGCCGCCGGCGCATCGAGACGGCGGACGAGGAGCGGCGCCGGAGATTCCGACCACCGGCGCAGTGTTGGAGCTGGACATGGTTGGACTGCTGCACCAGAAGCTCGAGTTGCAGGTGCCTCGTGCTTTGCGACGGGACTTGCAGGTGCAGCGGCTTTTGTAAGCTATAGAGGAGGTTTGGCGCCAAAACAGACAGACAACAGTTCAGAAGAGTCGCTTGCATCAGTAGCGACAGTTCAGTTATCACTTGTTTTATGGCGGGAAACGAGGACCTGGCACCACGAAGCGCTCCAGAATCGTTCGTATCACTGTCATGCCGAGGAATGACATGATCAGAGTGCAAGCAGTAGTGAAGTTCAGTTTGGTCAGAGATCAAAGGTGGTGACATTCATCTTACAAAAGGAAATAAAATACTCCACTACACAACCTGTACACATGATCTGCCAAGATGTTTTGGAAGGAACATCCTGGTGCGACCGTGAGTCACTGTGCTTTTGGTTAAAATACTGGATGCCTAACTTGCCTAGTCATCAGCCAAGATGGAGTGCTAAGTTGAATTTGTGCCAGAGGACAAGGTTTCTAGTACTCTTTTCTTGTGATTATCTCTTTCAAGTAAAGTTCAGGTAGATTGGCTTGGCTTGGCCTACCGTTAGAAAACGTTTCTCTCTGTCGCTCGCAGTGGAGTACATGTATAGTGTATCCAGCACTGAAATATCTGTTGCTGCTCCAGCTATGAGCCAACCCAGCTTATCAAAGATAACACAATTTTCAGACACATAACAGTTCCTTTTACTCTGCGACAGCCACGGAGATGGGCGCTATCACAAGCTAGGAACGCCGGTTGAGAGATTCGAGTAATTCATGGGAGTCTTGAGAAAGATAGGCAGATGAATACGGTTGCGATTAGGAAAACAATACAAGCAAATGCCCAAATGCTTTGCTCATATCATTCACTATGCAAAATACAACGAAGAAGCAAATGCCCAAATGCGACGTCCCATCCCAAAATAAATTTACATTTAAGCCTTCACATTTGAATTTCACAGAAAACTTACAGAAATGTCAGTATAGCCTACGAGAATAGGCCTTTGGAGCATGCCGGCCCAAACCAATGACCCAAAGAAAGTGTCATCCATCAATATAAAAGGATAGACATTGAGTAAAAGAGGGCATCGAAAATATCAGAGAACCTTCAACACTGTTCTTCTCATTCCTCCCTCTGATCTAGCACTCTATCTCCTCACCCCATGATGTGTTCTCTCTCAATCCAGTCCCCTGCTTGCTGAATTCTGGTCTCCTTTCTCCTGAGATCATGTATCCTGAATTCTACTCGAAATACTAGCAAACCTATTGCTTCCTATGCTGCTGAATCATCTAAGCAAGGAGGTGCTAACAATTGGTATCATAAGTCATGTTATCTTATGGCCGACCTGCTAGTAGTCGTGAAGCTCAACACAGGGTTGTTGATTGAGCAGTTTATGAAGCAGACTTGAGAAGCGATTTCGACGAGCTTCGCCGAATGGAGACAGAGGGTGGCAGTTTCGCCATCCACCGTCGACATTAGTACAATTTTACATGGAAAACGTAAGACACGGAAAAAATTCCCGCATTGTAAAGGACGTCTTAGAAGTTATATCATCTAGCTGTGACAATAATATTGATAGATTTGATCAACTATAAAAATATGAAATTTGCATTTTTTAATTCATAGTAAAAAATACTTTCAAAATTATATATAATATTATATTAATAAAGTTAATTGCATTTATAAAAAACTTTAGTCAAATAAATATAGGAGTATTTTTTTTTTACTTCTAAACCCCTCAAAAGCCCCTCGTCTCCGCTCTCTCCAGTTCCACTCCCCACCCACCCAGATCGCCCGGCAACCTAGGGTTCCGCCACCTCGCCGCAGCTTAGACTAAGCGCGATGAAGCTCGCGGGGCTCAAGTCGGTGGACGGCGCCCACGAGGAGTCCATCTGGGCGGCGGCGTGGGCGCCCGCCGCGGAGCACCGCCCCACGGCGCTGCTCCTCACCGGCGCGCTTGACGAGACCGTTCGCGCCTGGCAACCCGACGATCTTGCCGCCGTGGGCCCGCCAGCGCGGGGGCACGCGCTCGGGGTCGTCTCCCTCGCGGCCCACCCCGCGGGGGCGCTTGCCGCCGCTGTGTCGCTCGACAGCTACGTCCGCGTCTTCGACGTCGACTCGGGCGCCTCCGTCGCCACGCTCGAGGCGCCGCCGTCTGAGGTCTGGGGCGTCCAGTTCCATCCCAAGGTGAGCGCTTTCTCCCCCTTGTAGTCAGAACTGGGGATTACTGAGGTAAAAATCCGATTCTTTCTGCTACTCTAACTGTGATTTTAGTAACTCGAGCTTATAGTTCTGTAGATTTGCTGTTCTGGTTTTGATTTGTGAGCTTGGAGAGCCATTGCAGTTTAGTTAGCGTACTAGATGCTGAAAAATGGGAAGTTATCAAGTATTCCCTCATCCCATGATGGCCTCGTCCTTTCAGTAGGCTGAAGTGTAGGACGCCATGTGACAAAGCTGCCTATGGTTGTGAAATGTGCAATGCCATGTATGTGCGCTGCATGTTTGCTGCATCTTTGCTTAGTTTGTTGCCGCTCATGGACCTCTTTTTGTTGGTTTGGCGTCACATTCATCAGCTGTAGTAAGCGATTTGTTATAGCAAACTCTCATGTGAAATTGTGAACCGCAAAATAGGCATTAGTAAAGGATGTGCCATTCTTTCTGTGGTAGCATATTGCTTGAGATTTTTATGATGAAGCTGCTTACTGCATTAGAATTTCTCAATGATTTATTGTGTTCGAAGTAGATCACTCTATCTTACAAAATACCAGTACATGGTTGATGAGCACTACAGCCATTGTATATAAATATATGTAGCCACCTTGTTAGGTCAGGAGTTAATTTATGCTTGTTTACATTTTGAAGCCTTCATTGCATTATGAATGCCTTCAATTGATCTTATTCAATGAGTACATTATATTTTTGCCACTTCTGCAAATAATGTTATAACCACTTATCTGCCACTGTATTAAAGCTGTGCCATGGTCAGTTTATGAGTAACTTATTGCCTTCTTGATATGCTATGTTCTAGGTCATAGTGGACATTTTGATATGGTTACTTGCCACTCTTTGATTCTATTCACTTTGCTATATTCTTGATTAGATTTGACATGTTGTCAAGTTTTGTTGGGATTTGAAATTAATGGCCTTCTCGCTGTATGAATCGTCATGCTGTATATGGTTAAGGCCTCCTTTGGATTGAAGGAAATTTTTCCTATTCATGTGTTTTTCTTGTGAAATTGAACTGATTCCTGTGAAATTCTTGCACAATTCCTACGACAATCCTGCGTTCCAAAGGAGCCCTAAACCGTCAAACTTAACTACATGTGCAATTGTGCCTTCATATCTATTTATTTGGTCTTTTTAACTGTGTCATTGTAATCAGCATTCTTGAACAATATTAACAGTAAATCTAGTGTGCTTTATATGAAGACTTACTTGGGCAAGTGAAATTGTAATTAACTTCAAATGGCATAGATGGCTGAAAATTGTTACCTGATATATCCTGACTTTAGATTAGTCTTGTTTTGTAAATTTGAATGCTCTTTTCTCAACATGGTTATTTATTGATTTGGCTAAACTTTATGCTTTCCTTCTCAGGGTAATGCTTTGGCTGCAGCTGGTGGTGGCAGTGGGTCAGTGAAGCTCTGGGACACAGAGAAGTGGCAACCAATTACTAGCCTTGCTGTCCCACGTCCGGAAGGAGCTCGCCCTGATAAGACAGGAAGTGGCAAGTTTGTTCTTTCAGTTGCCTGGAGCCCTGATGGGAAGCTCTTAGCTTGCGGGTCCATGGATGGCACCATTGCTGTGTATGATGCAGTCCGCATGAAGTTCCTGCACCATCTTGAAGGTCACCATATGCCCGTGAGGTCCATGGTTTTCTCCCCTGTGGACCCTCATGTGCTCTTCACAGCCTGCGACGACTGCCACATCCACATATACGATGCCAAAGAGAAGAGCCTCATTGGAGCCATGTCGGGCCATGCAAGCTGGGTGCTGAGCATTGATATGAGCCCTGATGGCATGGCTGTTGCCACAGGCTCCAGTGACCGCACGGTTCGGCTCTGGGACATCAACATGAGGGCATCTGTGCAGACCATGAGCAACCACTCCGACCAGGTCTGGGCTGTGGCCTTTCGCCCACCTGGAGGGACTGGGGTCCGAGCAGGCCGACTTGCCAGCGTGTCAGATGACAAGAGCATTTCCCTGTACGATTACTCATAGTTACTGTATCCATTGTATCGCTTCGGGATGTAGTCTGATTCGAAGCTAGTGAATTCCATCTCGCTTCAAGGTTGGCGGACTTGTACAATCCTAACTGAGCTCAAAGTAATGACTGTTACATGCTTTAGCTGAATGCTTCAATTTCCTGAGAGAGACGAGTTGTTCTTTGTCCCCATGTTACACATTCTTGTGGTGAGCTATATGTTCTACTACTTTCTTTTTCAACTTCTTGCCGCTGTGCTTCCAATTTGCTGGAGATATCGTGGAAATAGAGATAATACACTGCGGGGAAACTTGAGCCGTTTTCTCCTCTGTTTTCCTGTCAGATACTCCATCTGTTATTACTTTTTTGTCGCTGTAGATTTTATTGTCATCTGACTATTCGTGTTGTTCTGTTTGTTCTTTCACTCGAGTGGGTATCAATGAACTTTTTCACCCGCCACTGTAGACTCATGCTTTGAATTATGTTCTCCACCCCCTGTTGTCACTCCATTCTCTTAATTTGGTGATGACAATTGTAGTAGGTAAGCCATATAACACAAAAAGGGTATAAATGCTGAGCAGATGGTGCATAAACATGGATACATAGCACTGCTACCCTGTCCGACCAACATTATTTTGAAAATTGTTATGGTTCTTTTGCAAAAAGATCCTTTGAAGCTGACGTTTTTTTGGTAATGTGAGGCACTGGGAACTATGGAGATCCGAAGAGCACAGGGTGCAGCGCAAATAGCACAATATAATCCGGCCTCCTGCGCTGCTGTTGCCTCAATCAAAGAGCTGGGACCTGAATGGCGGACGACCAAGCCAGATTATCACAACCCAGATGACTGGCGTGCCAGCTCCAGTGGGAAATGTTGAAATCGAACATAGAGAAGGTGAGTACGTCCAATGGTCCGAGGTCCAGAGGAGGATTTTCACTCCTTCCTTGCACGTCAGCTTAGGAGAAACTGACTAAAAGAAGAAAGAGGGGGGACTGCATCCTTAACATAGAGAAGATGAACACATGGAAATTTAACGTGCAATAGGAGTGTAAAATAGTGACCACGAGGTTAACATCTAAATTTATCTAGTGTCAAAAAAGTGAGTTTTCAAAATCCTCTTCACTTTTTTTTAAAAAAACTTGGGGAACTAATTAAAGAGGTTCTGATAGGTGCACCTATTTACACTGCCGCCACGTATCGCGTCGATTCTTCGTTCTGTCTCTCTGAATGATTTGTGTTGTCCCCGATTTGGATTTGGTTCGAGAATTGGATTTTACGGATTCTGATTTCGTTCATGAATTCCAAGCTTCTGGCGAGCGGGCATTACACAGATGTACCGTGGTCGTAAACCGCAGCACCGGTAGAGGTCAAGGGCAACTGAGATCGTCATCTTTTTTCATTGTATAAATCTCTCGCCCAGTCTATCCAGGCACCTGCACATCTGAAGCAGCCGGTGATGATCATAACTTCTATGTAAGTTCGAGTTTTCATTTATACAGTCGTTCTAATTAACCTCTGGAGTGGTGAATAGCATCAATTAATAAACCAAGTTTTGTTCCCTGGGCGATCTAAACAAATGATGTACTACTAAACTTTGCTGATTCATTCCCTATTCCTGGCTCCACCCTTTCACAAAAGGCAGGCGCATGCAAGCTCAGAATGGAGATGCCGTCCACGCGAGTGTGTTGACGCCAAGCTCAGCTTATCATAGCAGACGATCAATAAGCTGCAGAACTTGGGCTTGCCTCGATTTTGTCAGGAGATGACCAGTCCAGATTAGATCCTTCGTTGAACTGAAGTGTTGATGAACTGTAACAGGGGTTGCCACTCTTGTTTCTCCCTCTGGCAGCTAACTTCCAGATGTCGCCTAATCCTAAACTCGGGATCCATGCTTTTGTGTAGATTCTACTGCGTTTATCTTGACCTCTGTGGGTTTACCGTGCATGGATTGTAGCTAAATAGCACCCGAGTGAAGAACTACTAGAGAATGGGTCGATGTAGTAGCTATTTATTTTCCATATTCCTGCCCAGCAGAGAGAACAACACTGTTATGCCATATGAAATTGTTCATAAGAAGGTTCAACTAGCTTCACTTATATGAGACAGTAGAGAAATGTAACCGTGCATCGACTTAATTAGGATACTTCATCTATTTACGATCCAGGCAGCCATATGTTCAGTAGGACAACGTGTGTGCACGTTCTGAGCTTCAACTTATCCAAACCGTGATGATTCATTATTTTGATAGTACATCTCTCATCTACGTTCACAACTTCAGATTATACACAGGCCTTCATCCACAACAATTTTCTTGTCCTACAGCAGTCTGTACAGGTTTACCGAAAGAAACTCATTCATATATATAACATGAATGCATGTTTGATCATATGCCTTAAAAGTAGTCATTATGAAGTAGGTTGCAGTTTCATCGTACATTTTGGCAATTTGCATTGTTCATGTCTGAAGGTTTCAACAGAAAAGAATGTCAACTTTTTTCTGTGCCCCGACAGACCAAGAGATTGACAAGGGACATTTCAGAGAAGCAGTGGAGTTTTTTGAGTTCTAACAATGCTTTATGAAGTAAAAATCATCAACCCCAGGTTGCATACTGTTATGTTGACAGGTGGTTCTCTGACCAACTTAGGGTGATCCATGGGCATGCATGTTTAAGCCAGCCTCAGAATTTGTCAGTGCCAGCACCGTTTTCTACAGGTGTCATTAGCCTCCCGAATTGTGTTTGAACTATATTTTCAGCAGTAGCTCCGGTCCTTATCAGTTCTCCCTGGCTTGTCTAAACCTTTGTTCTGTGGTTCATCCTTGGAAGTAAACAATAGTGTTGTAAGAAGATTCTGGCACGGATAGCTGCCACATTTCGTGCAAGGGAGGTGATCTGAACTTGCTAAATGGCTTTGGAGAAGATACCATGACCTCCTGGCGCCTTCCATTCCTATGGCTGCAGTTTGATTGGAATGTGATCTGATGTATGCTGGTATGGCGTCGCCAATTTCTGGCGACACCTCCATAGCTTTGCTTGCTTGTTTCTTACCATGGTGACATTTCTTTGAACTGCCTGCCATATATAAGACAAATTCCTTACAGCCTGTGTTCAAGCACAACAATTCAGAGCTAGTGCTTCCAATCTTGCCTTTATAATGGACCGCAAACAGATTGGGTGAAATTCATTACTAGCGTTTGATCGTATGCACATGGACAGCCACTAACTGATAGTTCACCAAAAGAAGATACCAATTATATGCACATGATGTAATTGTGGAGTTGGATGTGAACACTGTGGCATACTGGGGTCATGGAATTGCCCAGGCATTATTAACTCAGTACAGAAGAAATTCTGGTTCTCTATTTCGCGGCACTAACCCGTAACACAATTATCAACAACCATCAAGTAAATTCTCCAACCATAATTGAAACTAACTCGATATCAGGGAAGCAACAGAAGCAATAAGATGAGACGACAGCTTTTGATTCATCTATCTTTGGCCATTACAAAGCAAATACGACATGTTCAGGCATAAAAGTCCAATAATCCGACCGTTTACAAAAGACTCAAAATCCAAAACAGGCAAACAAAAAGTAACAGACTGACAGACGTAACACCACACATTGGCACGAACAAAAATAGGAACTACATAGGTAAGGTAACACCCAACACAGGGAAAGGTGACGTGAGCCTAGCACTTAATCTCCTTCAGCCCATGGGCAAAGTACAGGAAGGTCGGGTCAGTGGCTCCATCCTTGTAATAGGCGAAAACCAAGCCTCCATCATCATGCATACTCTCACCAACAAAGCTGTGGGGCAGGAGGAAAAGATGCGCATGAGTTGAGTGAATTTTTCATCTAGATCAAGAGAACAGCAGAGGGAAAGCATTACATTGCACAGTAAGGATGGTAAAAGGGGGCATAAAACTTACAACTGAAGGTCCTTGAGCTTGCCAAGAAGGAACTTGGTGGCACCCTCAATGTTTTTCTTGAAAACGTCAGCCTGCTCGGGGTCCAGCTTGGAGGTGAGGTTCTTGATGTAGCGCTTCATGAAGGTGACAAACTGCTTCTTGTCAAAAGCAGGTTGCTCCTGGAAATTGGAAAGTAAGGTTATTATACCAAGTAAAGTACAAAGCAGGATAACATCAAATACTATATAAGATGAAACAGATAACGAGGGAGGAGCAACCTGAAGACGGAAGGTGTCAACAATGTCAACAACCTTCACAGCCTGGTCATCAACACCCTCACCTTCATCAGCACCCTCAGCGGACGGGTTGGCACCAATGTCCACATCAACGGCACCTTGGACAACCCACTGCAAAAATTCAAAATCAAAACCATATAAATTAATTAAAAGCAAAATTAAGTGCTGGATATGTACATCACAATAAAGTTTAAAAGCTTTCCTATGCCAACGTAAACAGGTTAGTACAAAATTTGAAACTTTTTTTTGGGAGTTAAAAATAGACAGTTGGGGAAGCTAACCTAAGCCAAAAGATCAGAAGCTTTCTGCTTTTGGCAATATGAACCAAGATGTTACAGAACAATTCTGGCAAACTAAATTAATTCGAGCATTGGAGCAACCCACCAGAAGTGGTAATAGATTCAAAGCCTAGTACAGATACATCTGTTGCACAAATCTAGCATACTACACCGAACAAGTGCAATCTGGATGATTCGTCCCAAACCCCCAAAAAAAGAGAGAGATACGTACCTTTCCTTCGACCTCCCAGAGGATGCCGTTCTCGATCTCCTTGTACGGGAACGAGTCGGAGAGGAGCTCGTCGCCTGCAGAAAACGGGCCGCCGGTTCAGCTATCATCATCATAATTCCGACAACTCGTACGGTAAAAAAAAAACCAGATGCGCAACCCGATCGATCCACTAGCAGATCTAGCTACTTCCAGCGCAACCAAATGAGAATTACGAAAACTTACGACGAAAATCAGATCTAATCGACTCCAATCTAACCGCCTAAACTCAATCCTCGAACGAGACCCACCCAGAACCATGAGAAAAAAATAATCCAACACCCACCGGTGAGCAGATCCTGGTACACCAACATGGCGCCGCCTCTTCTCTCTCGCGCAACAAAGAAAGGAAACCCTAGGCAACGAGCGCGAGTGAGACGAGAGCAGCGGCGGGCAGGACGGAAGGACGGACGGAGCTCGAGGGTTTGCGGCGGGGGCGACCCGGCCGTACTTATAGCCCGGAGAAAATATCTGGGCCGCCTCGGCAGCCGCCCGATGGGTTTGCACGGACGGCCCGGATCTCGTCGCGGTTGGGGCGGGGCGTGGTGTTGGATGGGTGAATTTGATACTGTTATTATAATTTTATAAATTTTGAAATTTTAAATTTTATAAAATTATAATGACATATATCAAATTAATGGTTGTTGAATCCGAAGTCAGATGCGAATGTGTTGGTTCAGACATCGATAGCTGTAATTGATGTACGTGCGTCGACTCCCTGGAAGGGAGTCGGTTGCGTTGTTCTTGTTGCTATTTTTAAGATAACGATGATAATTTACTATAGTCATATTGGTTTCTAGTAGATTCGATATTTAAAAAAGTTTATGTGCTAAGTAATCTAAGTATAGAAATATGGCTATTGTTAAAAAGTCTAGTTAGATACATATATGCTATTATAGTTTTGCAAAATTTAAAATATTAATGAAAAATTATACTCATATATGTTGTCCATAGTTCTGAACTTTGGATGAAGGGCTGCAATTAGCAGATAAAAAAAGCTTTTCCTAAATGGTTATTGGTAACATAATTCAGAAAAAGCAAGCGTAGTCATATGCCCCCAATTCAGAAATTTGGACGATCCCAACAACAAGGCTGCAGCCCCTTGAAAAAGAAATAATATTTCTGCATGTGATCGATCCCATCTCCATCAAAAAAGAACTGAGCCGAAAGCTGGGACAGCACCGAGTGGGATCCATGTTGCTACAGAATAGAAATCCCCATGCAGAAAAAGTCTGACAACAAAGTGAGCAAAAAAAAAAAGGTAATAATGCTATAATGCTTGCCAATGGGCTGCATGCATGGTCCACGTTCTTGCCATCAAATTTTAATTGGAGTATCCTTTTGTTGGGTTCGTGCAAGGTCGATTCTATGCCGTGCAGGTCCCCCGATTTCTCTTTTCGGTCACAGGGCCGTCTATACGTATTTTGGGCCTCGGTGCAAAGTACAAAATAGGACCCCAATTTTTTAAAGTTTACATAGTCAAAATATAATTATATAACTCTAATGCTATTTTTCACAATATTTTGGAATGTAGTATCAAATATTGATGTTAGAGCAAATAATACTTCATAAATAATGAGATCTTATGTTCTAACACAAAAAGTCAGCATCCTTCTAGTATTTAAATCTTCAACTATATCTTCGTACTTAATGTAAAATCTCAAAATTTTACCAAATTTAAAATTTCACTAACTAAAAAATCCTAACAGATTTTCAAGATTTAAATTTTAACTAAAACAAAACTTTGCTAATTTGAAAATTTTATAAAGTCATACAGTTTGGAAATTTATCAAGTGTCTAATTTATATTTTATTGAATTTTTTGCTGGATTTATTTTATTTATTTTGAATTCTAATCTATTCAATTAAACCAGAAAATTCATGAAATGGTAAAACTTATTTTTCCCAACGTGGGCCACCCTTCTCATTGTTTTTTCCGGGCCCAGCACCCCACTCTCGTGCCGTCATGCGCCAGCCCAGCAGCACTCACTGTCGCTGGCCCTTCCATTCATCTTCTTCCTCCTTCCGTCTCTCCTTCTCTCTCATGCAAATGACACCTGCGTCGCGCCTCCGTTTCCCATACACGTGCTGCCTCTACTGCCCCTCTGTTCCTCGCTGCTGTCGCGTCTCGGCGTCGCCGCGCGCGCGTGCGCTGCTCGCCCGGTCTCCGCTTCCTGCGCCGGCTATTCCTCGCTCTGGCTTCTCAAATCGGCGATTTGGGGCCCAAGATTTTGAGGGCCCTGTTCCCTCGCCCATTCTGCCCTGCTAAACAACGAGCCTGTCGTCAAAAAAAGTTGCTTGAGAATATATTTTCAAGAGATGAGGTGAAAAAAAATATAAGCACAGTTTCATGTTGGGGTTGCCAACTTGATGTTTTGTGCACAGACTAACCAGCAAATTCAAATTTATATCATACCTTAACCTTAGACTCGTAGTTTACTCTCTCTGTCTCGAAAGAAGAGTTTGTTTTTTATAGTTTCAAATATTTATTTTGATCATTTGTTTTGTTAAAAAAATTATAAAAATATTATTTATTTTATTGTGAAATGATTGTTATTAAAAATACTTTAATTTTATCTTGTCTAATTTTTTATTTTCATAAATTTTTTAAATAAAATAAATAGTCAACATCGATTTTTAAAAATCAAAAAGTCACTTAGGACAAAGGGAGTATGTACCTGAAACAAACAGTATAAAATCAGAAATTCAGCTCATTGGATGGATGGTCGGTTCAACCTAAACCCGCAAACCAAAGTTTACAAAACCGCTCAAAATTGATCGGTTTTAGGTGAAATCGGTTCGGTTCAGTTTTACTAGACGTCCGATTTTTGTTTAAAATTTAAAAATTTTGAAAATTTGAAAAAATTCGAAGATAAAAAATCTCATAGTCTGAAAATCTCATGTTGCTCTGCTCACCACCACGTGTGTTGCAGACGCATTGTTATGCTCGCTTAATATCCACATCATAGTATATTGACTATAAATATAAACTTTAACTATTTGTCTTATTAAAAAATCATGATATTTTTTAAATATTTTGTTATAATTTTTTTTATCATCAAATTTATTTGAAATTACAACTTTTAATTTTTTAAATTTGAATTAATTTGTTGAATAAAATAAATAGTTAAAGTTGATATTTGTAGTCAACGACGACATTAATTTGAGAACAAAAAAGAGTAACTAAATAATTAATATGCTTCACATTAATTGTCAGCTTGTTTTATTTGTTTTTTCCTGCAGAATCATGATAAGAATCTTTTGTGGGAGCTGAAGGCCACGCCTTTTTTCTAATAGAACATCGGATAATATCACTTTAGGATGAAAAAAAGCCAGATTTGCCTTGGATTACACTCAAACTAACCTTCCTTTTGCTGGACTAGCGAACATTTTCTTTTGCCGTGTAATTGAATTTTGGAGAGGGCTATTTTTTAAAAAAAGGAAGGGAATTTTTTTGTTTCGCTTACTAGTCCATGACCTTTCTTAAGTTTCTATGATATGTGACGGTTTCAACGTGAGACTGCTGGGCCTTTGAGTCTTGGTCTTAGCCTAAACTACAATTTTCACTTCGTTTTGCTATGTTTCCCCAGATAAAAAATATCCAATTTATCTAACAAAGTCAAAACCACAATTATGATAATCCAAAATTTTATGGTTCTATTTTCTCACGCACTACCCCCTCAGTAAAAAAAAAAGATTAATCTGTGAAGAGAGTTTGGCATAGACATCCCCTGCCAGTTTGCAACTTGTACTTCCAGGATGTGCACGCAATTGGAACCTTATTAAAAAAAAAAACTAAAACGCACATGGGAACGTGACTTTTTGGGATAATCTCCCAACTCCCCAGTTTATCTTTCACATCAAGATCAACGTAAGTTTTTTGAACCCGTCAAAACGTGCACAAACCATCGAGAAAATAAAATTATGATAGAGTACATTTGAATCTCGAAACAAACAGGGAGTTGAAAACTGCCGTGCCACCGACCGGCGGGGCCCATCGCCAGGCACCCAACGCGGCAGCCAGCGAAGGGAGAAAGACACATCACCACACCTCCCCTCCGCCTTCCTTCCTTCACCCCCCCTCTCTCCTGATCTCTCCCCTTTGCCTTCGCGCGCGCTCTCTTCTCCTCGTCGCCGGCGAGGCCGCTGCCGTCCTTTTTCCGCGATCCATGGACGGCATCGAGGGCCTCCTGGCCCAGAACTTCGGCGTGCGGCCGCAGGGCAAGGCGGCGCCCATGGCGGCCTCCTCCCGCCCCGCCGGATCCGCCGCCTCCGCCTGGACCAACCCCAGATCCACCCCCGCATCCGCCGGTGCCCCGTCCTACGACGACCTATTCTCCTCATCCACCCCCGCCCCCGCCTCCGCCTCCTCCTTCGACCCGCTCTTCGAGACGTCCTTCAAGCCCGCCGCAACCACCACCTCCAAGCCGGCGGCTCCGCCGGTGCCGACGTACGAAGATGACATCTTCAGCTCGGTCCCGGGGCTGAGGACGTCCAACTCCTCCGCGTCCTTCTCCTCCGCGCGGGACGACGTGTTCGGGACGGCGGCCCCCGCGTACGACGACGTGTTCGGCGGCACCCGCTCCGCGTCGCCGCCTGCGTACGACGACGACCTGCTCGGGGGGTTCGGGAGCAGGCCGCAGGCGGGGGAGCAGAAGAAGGGGTCGGTGGCGGTCGATGACGAAGACGACCTGCTCGGTGTGTTCGGGAGAAGCGCTGCCCAGACGAAGAGGAAGCCGTCGGTGGCGGTGGAGGAGGAAACGGTGGGCTCGGGGTTCGACGATTTGATCCCTGGGTTTGCTGGAAGCAGCCCGCCGAGGAATAGGTGAGCAAGCTTGCGCCTTTTCCTTCATTTGGATCTGCATTTGGCATGGGTGCTAGTAGTTCAATTGGATCAGGACTTGGGCAATGTGAACTTGGGTAGGCTCAGGTGAAGTATTCAAGCTAGATCTGCAATTGTTATGGGCAACCTTTTACCAAAGAACTTTCGGTGTGTAGTTTCTTTAAGTTGAACCAATTTTGGCTCCAGTTCATCATTAAATGCATATTTCTGATGTTTAGAGCAAGCATCTTAAGCTTTTGTGTATAAACCAGATCAGTTGAAATTAAATAAATATATGAAACTAGTAGACCTCTCACATGGTGTGTCTTATTGGAACTTATGGAGGAAAGGGGAGAAGATAATGATCACTTCCAAGCTGTGTGAAACTTCACGTTTCCTGATATATCCTTTAAATTGAATAAATGAGTCCTGTAGGAAGGAAAATACAGCAAGATTATGAAATTTCTCTCATTTGATGGAGAAATGGAACCAATATAGCATTAGCTACTATGCCTTGCCATTATCAAGGGTATTATATGCCGTGGGTTCTATTGTGCTATACTGCTAACAAAATGGTGGCAGAGTATAAGAAGCTTTTGATACAATATTGATCTGCTTTTACCAATTAAAAATATTTTATCTCATATCTATGGATCAGGGTTGACATTTATATAAATGTAAGCCTGACATGTCCTGGGTTTCCCAGACTTGGCCCATGAAATTTCTTTTTCTATGTATACATATGCAGTGCAGTATTGCATAATTTGTTGCTCTCTACCCATTTCTTCTATCTCCCCTTGCTAATGCATTTTGCTCCTGAGCCCTGACAACTCCTCATTCTTGTTATCTTTTTCAGGAAAGCTGATGATGGTACCAAAAAGGGGGCAGTTCCATCTTCAAAGCAAACAGCTAGCGTGGCAGATGACCCATTTGTTGTTCTAGAAACAGTTTCTGCTTCTGATTCTTCTTACACATCCCCAGGGAGATCCTCAGATCCCTTGGAAGATCTGGATAAGTCTGCAAAATCGGAAGGCAAGAATGTCAATCATACTGACAGTTTCTTCGAGAATCCAAGTGCTTTTGACCAGGTCCCTGGATCAGATCCTTTGTTTACCTATGACGTCAATGGCCATACCAAGAACAATAACAGTAACACATCAAGCATAGGCCGAGATCCCAGTCCTCTACATCAATCGGTGAATGGAAATACATCACGCAAATCTTCTATGGAGGATATTGGAAACGTCATGCCTAAGGCACAATCTGCAAGGTTTTCTGATATTCATGGTGATGATATGGATCAGTCACCAATATCTTCTGAATCTGATGATGATATATGGCTTACAGTTTCTGAGATTCCCCTCTTCACACAGCCAACTAGTGCTCCTCCACCTTCAAGATCACCACCGCTTCTTAAACAAAAACCACTGGGAGCAAATGCAAACGGAAAAAAGAGCGAGCACGTTCGTCGGTCTAGCCTTGCTGGGGGCAAACCTCAAGTGCCTGTGTATGACAACAATGGTTTTGATGAAGATTTTGAGAGAGATTCATCATATCATGAAGAGAAAGATAGGCAAGAAAGATTGGAACGAGAAATGAGATTGAGGGAGGAAAAAGAGAGAGAGCAGAGAAGACTTGAAAAGGAGAGGGAATTGGAACAGCAGAGAGAAAGAGAAAGACAAGCAGTGGATAAGGCTACCAAGGAGGCACGGGAGAGAGCAACTGCTGAAGCTCGTGCAAAAGCTGAAAGGGAGACCCGCCTGCGTGCACAGCGTGCTGCTGTGCAAAGGGCCCAACAGGAAGCCCGTGAGAGGGCTGCAGCTGAGGCCAAAGAAAGAGCTGCTAGGGCTGCTGCAGAAGCAAGGGAACGAGCTGCCGCTGAAGCCAAGGAGAGGGCTGCCGCTGAGGCCAAGGAGAGGGCTGCCGCTGAAGCCAAGGAGAGGGAGAGGACTGCTGCGAGGGAGAGGGCTGCAGCAGAAAGAGCTGCTGCTGAGAGAGCTCAGCAAGAAGCAAGGAAGAGGGCTGAGCGAGCTGCAGCGGAAAGAGCTGCTGCTGAGTCTCGAGAAAGGCAAGCAGCGGCAGCAGCTGCAGCCGCCAGAGAAAAACAGAGCACGCCAGATGATTTGGAGTCATTCTTTGGTGCTGGTGCCCGTGCCAGTAGTGCACCAAAACAGAGAGCACCTAACCCAACCGTGGTGAGTTATATCTGCTAAAATATTTACACAAAATAATTTTGTTTGCTGGGTACTGTGCCTTTTGCTGACACGTGACATTTTAGGATTCACTGTTTGGTTTTGGAGCTCAAGGTAGCGGAACCGTTAATGGATCAAGTCGAGCAGCGTCAACCTCAACATCTGTGAGGAAAACATCGTCAGCCTCAAGTTTTGGGGATGATCTGTCTGACTTATTTGGAGGTATTAGTGTCTCTGAAAGTAGAAACAGCAATGTAGTACTCCTATGTTTTTTTTTTTACATATCTAATATTTCTTTTTCAGCCCCTGCATCATCTGATGTGTTTCAAGAAGTGGAGGGAGAGAGTGAAGAAAGAAGACGTGCTAGATTAGAACGTCATCAGAGGACCCGTGAACGAGCGGTAATGTTTCTCCAAATTGTTTTCAAATTAGAAAGAAAAGAATACCAATATATTGTGTCAATAAGTGTTTTTTCCCTGTGGTACCTTTGGCTTATTTCATGATGTATCAGTCTATATTTTCCTTACTATAACTATAAAGAAATGATTGCTACTCCATTCTCTTAATATTCATCTTTTAACATATCTCTAGGCAAAAGCTCTGGCTGAGAAGAATGAACGAGATATGCAGGTCCGGAGGGAGCAGGCTGAGAGAGATGTAAGACTATGTTGTCCCAATATATAGCAGCTCGATTCTTTGTGTTTTAGTTTTTTTTTTACTAATTTTTTTTGATGTAATTCTTTGTGTTTTAGTTGATGTCAACACACAACAGTTATTGTTGCACTATTCTTGCCCTTTTATTTTCACTGTTCACAATGTTTCACTGTTGCTATAATAGTCCATTTGTTTTATTTTACCTTTCTGAATTACAGAGAATTGGCGACACACTAGACTTTGAAATTAAGAGGTGGTCTGCTGGAAAAGAGGGCAACCTACGTGCTTTGTTATCAACTTTACAATATGTGAGTTACATATACAACTGTGATCTTGCACAGTTGTTTTGTATATTTACTTTTTTGTTGGTAATGATGCTTTTTATTTCCTTTTGCATACAACTAATACCATTGTTGCGTCGACATTTTTATTGGTCATGCAGTTAAGCTTGTTTTGATTTTATTAAGAACTCCCGTCATTCCTAAATTGATGTCACAGTTGACTTTTAACATCAACTTTGACCATTCGTCTTATAAAAAAAAAGTTTAAATGTGTAAAATTTTAAGTTGTGATTCAAATAACTCTAATGATGAATCAAATTATAATGAAATATATAATATTTTTCAAAAAGTTTTGAATAAGATGAATGGTAAAAGTTGATGTTAGAAGTCAATGGCGAGAGAGAGTACTTTGTGTGAGCAATGGTCTGGACTATAATTTACCAACTTTGATTCATGAATTGAAGTCAACAAATGATATTTGTTTGCTGGGTTTTCACTTTTGGTTAATTTCTTAGCAGCTTGATAATGGAATAGTATATTGTTATCTCTCTGATGTGAAGGAGAATTGTTTCATTGTATTAAAATGCTTATAATTCAAGTATGAACTGCTAAAAGAACAAGACACAAACTATCCTACTCTACTTTTAACATTCCTGCCATGGACTAAGGCTCTGTTTGTCACAGTTTATTTTCAGCTTATTCACAAAAATAAGCAGAAGCTGTGCCAAACACCAAACTTATTTTACAGCTTATTAGTTCAGCAGCTTCTCAGAATGAACTAAACAGCAGCTTACTTTTCAGCTGCTTTTCACTAGCTGTGAAAATAAGCTGCTTTTTTAACAAGTTCCAGCTGTGCCAAACAGGAGCATGACCATTCAACTTGCAAGTATCAACCTCCTTTGTAAAAGCATCGAAAACAGTAATAACTGGATTTTCATGTAGTTGAGTGCATGTATGTGGTTTTCGTGACGACAAGAATTGATTGAATTTCTAAACTTTTTCACCTGGTATTGAAACAATCATCTATTTCATTGCATGTAGTCTCTTTAAAGGGTATCATGGTCTAAAATTAAATAGACTGTTCCTTTCAAAAAGCACATTGAATACATAGATGACTATAAGCTATAAATTAGCTCATCCACTAACATCTACGCCATCGTTCTTAACAGGTACTTTGGCCTGAATGTGGATGGCAAGCGGTATCCTTGACTGATCTGATTACCGGTGCTGCTGTTAAAAAGCAGTACAGAAAGGCGACATTATGCATCCATCCTGATAAGGTGCAACAGAAGGGAGCAACTCTTCAGCAGAAATACATTGCTGAGAAAGTATTTGATATTCTCAAGGTGTGTATACTTTGCTGGCTTGCAGAATTACGTAATGCCATTAAAAACCTATGTCCCGATTCACTTTTCTTGAAGAATCATGAATGTGCAATTATGGATTACATGCATGGCATTTGTTGAAATAATAAAATACCGGATTTTGACGTTCCATCATAGCTTTTGCATCTGTTACCAAGATCTTGAAGTCCATTCTTGCACGCTTTTACAATTCACAACGTTGAATGTTTTCATTGTTGGTCGCTCTGTTGATGCTAATGTTTCAATACTTCTTTTGCGTAAACAGGAGGCTTGGACCAAATTTAACTCTGAAGAGCTGTTTTGAAGCAGTCTCTCTGACTGTTAATACAGATTATGCTCGGCTTGACTGAATACCCATGAAGCCCTGGAAGAAAACGCAAATTAACAAAGTGGAAGCACCCGTTGTGTCACATGTTGTTTTCAATTGATCTCCCTGCCGTCATCCGTATTCTGTGTACTTCCATTACCGTAGCAAGTACAGATGTGTCTACGTAGCCTTCTGTCCCATTGAGGGCTTTAACGGGGCTTTTTTTTTTTAACATTATTTTGGGATAGATTTTACAGGTGCCACCTCATACAGCAAGGATTCGCATCATGGCATGATGTTGTGTACAATAGACCACAGAATGTCGAACTATTCTTGGTTACTTGATCCCACACTTTGTTCACTGTTTGTACCAGAAGTGATACACACCGTACATATTGTACTGTTGATTTGAATATTTGATTGTGTTTACTCAAATTTTGGCTTGCGCCTTCGTGATTCAATGCTGTATATCCTGTTTTTTTCCTCTCCCAAATTGATTCTTCCTGAAAACATGGTGCTGGCTGGAGCAACCCAAAAGTTCACTCTGGCTGGAAATCACCAGGGGATTCCAATTCCCAAATCTGGCCTATACCATTACCATGTTGACTGAAGCTGAGCTACGAGGGTATTGCAGATCGAGAGCCCTAACCCACGACGGATCGGGAAGCCATGGATCTGGTACAGGGGTCCTTGACCACGGCAAGTCGGCAACGGCCTCGTCCTCTACTGGGATAACGAAGCCGTGTGCAAGCAACCGCCAGCTCCGGCGAGCCACCGATAGCTGGAAGCGAAACGCCTGCTACTGAGACCACCATGAAAACTCGGAGGTTGATGGAGGGGCCACCGTCCAAGGTGAATGTGGCACGAATTCTCTCGAGGACCGGGCGGTGGCTGGAGAAAGTATTCATCCGTCTGGGAAGGCGAGGCAGCAGTGACAGTAGCCGACTTTGTAATGGAGCCTTTGCCGTATTCTATGGATCCTCGATGGCGTTTTGCTGTGCATTGGAAAACAGATCTATGTAAATCTTATTATGCTAGCATGTTGAAATTAGCAGGAAACTTGAATGACTGAGCAATCATGCTAAGTATAGCATCATGCAACCTGTGCAATTCATTTCACCACATACATTTATTCTTCTTTTTTCTTTTGAGAAACACCACATACATTTATTCTTAGCATGGCACCAGCAACTGTATAACAAAGCTACCTTATTTTAACTCTTGTGAAGGCACCAATCCAAATCTGAGAGTCAATGTCAATGTCTGTAAAAGAAATAACTACTATACCATACCGTCAACAATAGGAGGCGGAAAATGTTCTTATTCCCATGTAAACCTTCATTTCGCATGTACAGAGTTACACAAACGCCTATAGCCAGAGTCCAAGGACCCTGGCTCCAACAAAGTCAACTTTTTAGAGGGGAAGAGGGAGAGAGGATGCAGGGCAATTACATTTGAAATCTTTACTTGAAAGAACAAAAAAACTGAAAAAACTCCAACTCGGTATCCCAAACTAATTACACCGGATTGTGGGAGGGGAGCCGGTTGCTTCTTCTAAGGGGTGAGGAGCAAAAACCTTACTGGTTTAGCCAGCCCAAGTTGCGTCAATGCACATGTCAAGGAGGGTACTACTGCAGCTTTACAATATGGTGCGGTTTCAATCTTTGATGTATGCTACCTATCACATGAAGTAGCTTAGTGCTTTCTTCTTTCTCGACCCGCCTTCGCCATACAGGTCGTTCCATTGCAGAAGCTCGTTCATGTTTGATGAATCAGATGAAACACTTGCGCAAACCTATGGTGTAGAGATTAGATTACTGCTCCAAGACAGGAAGAAAAACAGAGGTAAACCTGTTGCTCACCTGCTCATGGGCAGATTTGAAGTCATCTATGCTAAGGGGGCGAATGTGCTCGCTTCCATATAATACAGGTTCCAGCTTACCCCCCTCCTTCGCCAAATTCCTCTCCTGCAAAAAGCGGGGGATTGAACAACCCAAAATCAGATCAAAACAAATCCATAAAATCTAACTGTAATGAAAGTATGAAGTGGGTATCTACCAACATTTCAACCAAACAAAAAATTGACAAGACCATACTAGATTGACTAATTGCATATTATTAGCAAAATTATTACTCATTTTTATGGATCATGCATCATTTTTCCCAGCTACAAAGGATACTGCAGCCAAAAGCACAAGGCACCATTGCATACCTTCTTTTCCTTCTCCAGAATTTCTCGAATGGGGTAATGTGCTGCAGTCACGCACAGATTCTGAAAATGCAAACATCCAGGTCAAAACCACTCAAAATCTAAACTTGGCATACATGAAAGCATATCATCATCAACCAAACCTTCAGGTCGCTTCCCGAATATCCATCAGTCATATTGGCAAGAGATTCCATGTCAACATCTGGTCCCAGCTCTTCTTTTGCTAAAATTACTTTCAAAATTTTTTCTCTATTTGATGTATCAGGTAAGTTTACCATCAACCTGCATGAAGATAAGTAATCCAAAGGTTAGGTTATAACCATGAACATCAGCAATTATACATCCTGGACCAAACTATAGTTACCTGCGTGGAAACCTCCTAATCACAGCCTCATCCAGATCAAAAGGTCTATTTGTAGCACCAAGGACCAGTACACGCTCTTTATCTTTAGTGCGCAACCCATCCCAGTTTATCATGAATTCATTTTTCATCTTGCGCATCGCTTCATGCTCCCCTGGATTCTCTCTCCTTCCTAGCATACTGTCAACCTGCAGAAAGTTAAGACTCAAGTGTAAATTGTAGCAATACACAACCACATTGATATTGGTAAAAGAAAAGCCAACTTTCTGCTTGCATACCTCGTCAATAAAAATAACACTGGGAGCTATTTTACTTGCTAAGGAGAACACAGCCTTTACAAATTTCTCTCCTTCACCAAACCACTGAAAGTACCCAAAACACTAATTAGCCTTCCAAAGCGCAAAGTGAACCTTTATTGTTGCTTTTAGAATGAAATACCTTTGATGTAATGCTTGACATCGATATGTTGATGAAATTAGCACCCGCTTCAGTCGCTACTGCTTTAGCAAGCATAGTTTTACCAGTGCCAGGAGGCCCAAAAAGCAATATTCCTTTGCAAGGCTGCAATGAAGGAATAATGGAGGTGGTTACAAGATCTCAACCCAAATCTTAATCTCTCATAGTATTAAGTTTTCATTGGAAAAAACAAAAACCCCATAGCATGTTCACTGCAAAATTACAAGAGAAATAATATGTACACACAAACGTTTTGATGCAAACAGTCTGGCAACAATAAAAATGGCATCACAATATATTAATGTCGAGTATTAATAGCTCTCCATCATGATTGCATAAAAAACTTCAACAACCTCACGCCATGCGTACGAGGGGAGCCCCAGCACAGCAGTAAAACTGTTGCCTTGTGAGTTGTGACCATGAAGTCATGGGTTCAAGTCGAATCCTGGAAACAGCCTCTTACAAAAAGGTAGGGAAATGGCGCGTACAACAAAAGACCCAAAGTGGTCGGAACCTGCACAAGCAGGAGCTGCATGCACCGGGCTGCCCTCTATTTTGCTCATTCAGTGCATAAATCCATTTTGATATATTACCTTTGTTAATTGCCCTTTGCAGAACAATTCAGGCCATTGTAAAGGAAGCATCACCAGCTCCTTTAATGTGCCCTTTACATTCTCCAATGCTCCAATATCATCAAAGGTAACGCCAATGTCATTAGGTGGTATAACATCAGCCAAAAGCCTTTTCTCAAATTCGTTCTCTGTGACAACATCCTGAAGGGGAAAACTATTTAGAGGTAGAGCAATTGGTAACTAACAACACAAGGAGTGTCCAGGACACTTGCAATTATGTGAGGCAGTGTGTACCTTCAATGATTTCTTTGAGCTCTTGTTATCGCTTTGCATGCACTGGAGCATGTTGAGTCCATGCATAAGGCTGCCATTTGCGTTAATTAGTTTAACATTCAACTGAGAAAAAATTGGCTAAGATCGTCTGAAAGTAAAGAAAAAAAAAACTAAGAGAAGGATATGCTACCTTTCACTTGTGAGTACCAGTTTAGCATCCTTGGAATTGGTTGTTTCAGGTTTACTGTGCTTAAGGTGATAACTCACAGCATAACCAACAATCTTATCCACATCTAAGAAATTCGGAGTAAACGAAAGTTCAAAAGTTGAATCCTTTAGGTAAAAGACAAAGAACAAAACAGAAGTACTCACTTTCATTACTAAGTGATTGGTCCTTGATAAATAATTCTTCAAGGTCATTGCATTCAATTCCAATGCGATCCAGAAACTGCATCACGAGCCAAATGAACGATCATATACTGGTTTCAGAAGCTAATCATATGGAAACCAGTCCTAAATTGGGATAGGAAAGTAATAGAGAAGAGTTCAACTATTGTATACAAGGCTCACAGGCTAGCCATTATGACAAACCTCAAAATGTTGATTTATGAAGATATTTGATGTGTTCAACAACATTGACAGCGAAAGCATAGCATAAAATAACCACAGAAATATAAATGAGACATGCATTCACTAAAGGTGCGAAATCAGATTATATAAATAATACTGGTCAAATACATTTGATTGATTACTCAAGAAAAATATAACATCGGTGTTGTTAAAAAGTTAGTTAGGAAGCTACAATTAGATGGCGCATTGGAAGAAACTCAAGTAATAAACAGATCAGGTATCACAGAAGTTTCAGCACTAAAGAAGCACATATAGTGGGGATATGAAGTTTCAACAGACAAGCATAACGGGTTTCCCACGGCTAACCGTTCGAATGCAACCGATATTTGATTTCGCTTTAAAGGTTTCAACATCACGATCCAGTTGTTGTTTCCAATCTGTAAGTAGAGCCTCGTCCTGTAAATATTTTTCATTTCAATTAGACAAGATATCTAATCACAATACCTAAATATGTAATGTAACAAGGGATATAATCACCTGTGGAAGTTGAATTGAAATTTTGTTTGGGAAAAGTTTATTTAGATGTTTCATTGCCTTTGGACTTTCTTTGTTCCTTTCATGTAATCTGCTGCCAAAGCTATCCTGCATTTTTTGAAAAAAAAAAGGAAGTTACAAGTAATGCAAATCAGGGGGATACCATTGACAAAGTGGATTCATCAGGCTATCAGATATAAACTAGAAACTTCAAGAAAAATAGAGGAGAATGTAATGAAATTTTATACCGGGAAAAGGTCAAAAAGTGTCTGGCTGTTACTAGCAAATTTTGTGAACAGAAAGCCTCCAGGATGTGCCTACAAAACAGATTATCATCTTACCAAACTTTTACTCACATTTGATATGAGGCTAGCTGATAAGGATAAAGGAGATATGTCTGAACTATCCCAGGCCATAAGGAAATGTAAATTACAATCCTATAATGCAAAGTCAAATCAAGAGCTAATACCCACAAAAATAGTAGTTTCACCTGGTTCTGACCAATTATAAGAGCCGGATGCAGTATTCCACAATACCATAAGAAATTAAAACTCAACAGTATATCTTTTATAATTTCTCAAAATTATTATATGTACCTTTTCTTTGCGGCTGTCTATCTGGGTGTGGGATCCTATAATAAGAATGCCGGGAGGAAGTGATTCAAGTTTATTCCTTAATGATGAAAGTGATTCGGTAATTCCAGTGAAAGATTTCTCAACGTCCTTAAGCAACACAATCAGAGGTCCCGATTTGTTTTCATCTGAGATGACCTGACATGAAAAAAAAAACATAAATCAGGAATGGCTAGTTGCAGAGTAATTACAATCAAAAGCAGCAGTACCTCAATCAACTCATTAATGGCTAGCCTTTCAACTTCACCACCAGAGAAGTCTGGTCGAAGTAAATGGGCTGCAGAAAAGATATACGGTCAGCATCAACAAGAAACTGAGAACTATCACAGGAAAGAGGATATAGAATTATGAGCTAACCAGAGCAGAAGAAGCCATGGTCCTCCTCACACAAACCACCAAGATCATTACCATCAGGGATCTGCTTGTCAAACCGGACTCCAATTTTTGAGGATCCATTATCTTCAAAAGCAAGCATCACAATGCCTCTATAATCATAGCTTGGACCCCTAGAGATCAGTGAAACAATTCATAACATATATCTAGACAATAAAAGGTCACAAGGTGAAGAGAATGCTTATTATCGAGATTACCAAATGAGAAAAGTTAAACGAAGCTTAGGTATTATGAGTGTTTCGTGATAAACTTCATGATGTGTGTCTTCTAGAAACACCCATAATACTTAAAACAAGAAAAAGCATAAAGTACTTCATTTGTAAAATTCAGGGAAGAGACTCTTTTCTCAAAATACCACTGACAGTAAAGCAGAGAAGTTGTAATGAAAAATAATGCAAAAACCAAAGCCAGTATGCATAAAAGTAAATATGTGACCATGACATTAACAATAAAGGTACCTTTGTGCCAACGAGGATGGCTGAGCTGGACCCACATATCTGACTCTATCACCTACAGAAGGTATGGCATATTAGTAAAATACAACTAAACTTGAACCGAATGAAACTGTTGAACAATTACAAAAAGCTAGCAAACCTTCTCTGAAAGTATAGCTCTTGGATGTGGCTGTTAAGGATTCCTGTTTGGGTTGAGATGCAGAATGAAGTGTGGATGTTCCCACAATTTCAGCGTTCACACTGGAAGTTGGTGCAGCTGGTCTCCTGAAGCGCACAGTGTCTGCTAACGAGGAACGACGCTTCTGAAAAATGGCAAACTTTTCACTTTTGTCCACAGACTTGTCAGCCTTTACAACATCCTTTTGGGATTCTGAATCCTGCGATGGCGTCTACATAAATTTATCTTTTTATTTATGTAATATGGAAAAGATGTATGGATTACCATTGAGAAGTAATATATACCAGTAACATAAGATGAACTTACCCCAGGCAACAAGAGTGAGTCCACGACAAGGAGTCTAGCACCATAATGCTTGGCAAGGGCTTTTATTAACGTTTCCTGGTAAATCTCAGAACCTAAATGCATTGCATTACAAACATATATCATGGGCATCAGGACAATTACCAAATAAACATGTGCACTGCCCAATTTTAAAGCTTAAGAACAGCAACTACATTAGTAACAGAAAATTATGAAATAACAAAGAAAGCACCTGCTGGGCCAGATAACAATATCCGCTGGTTTATTGATGAAATTTCAAAGAACTGCTTGATGAACTCCTTCTTTTCCATGTGTACAAATGAACATGATAAAAGGACATTTTTTGTATTCTCGCTGCATGAGATGAGGAACGATAAATAATACAAAGATATGGACATGTGAACAAATAACAAACTACATGCTGCATTAAGGTACATCTGCAATCTGCCACAGCTATAATTGAAAAAAAAAAACTCAACATGTGTATACTATAATATAACAAAATGTTTTTGCAGCAGACATAAATTTTTAGCTGACCCAGAACTAATGAATAAAGAAATATACGAGTGGCCTTCACTTTATTTATAATCTGCAATACAAATAACAACAACACGCATGCAGAATTCCAAACAGACTTCATGACAAGAACTCATTTAAGCGGAATAACCATCAAAGCAGAATAAGGAACTGTGATCCAAGCATATCACCTGAGGTAATAAGGAAAATTCTCAAACGTAACCTCAATATCACTTGGACTAATAATTGCTTGTTTCATCGTGTCCTTAAAGACTTGAGATCTGCTTGGAGGCACACTGGCTGAAGCCTTAAGATCCCTGATGACACCACTCTGATCTTCAAGAGCTTTTAAATGATCACCAGTCAAGTCAAACTCTGATATAGTTGATCCTGCAATCATCCTCAGAACTGGTCTCATCTTATAGGTTGCAATCTTACCGATTTCCGCACCAAGATGAGCATCAGACCCAAAGCCCTTATGTTGATAGGTATCGTTGGCACCAGCATCAGGAGGGGCTGCAGTTGCATCTATTGAAGAGTCTTCGATGTTAGAATTAATACCATTAACATTTTCTCCACTCACACATTCCTTATTAGGGCTGCTGCAGCACCCTTTCAAATTATCAGCAGATGATGCCATTGGCCGCACGCTTCTTTGAATGTTCTCTCCGGCTGACGGGGAAGGTGCTTCTGGTAGGTCCTTTGACTGATTAGATGTAGACGCTAACATCTCTGTACCAGCAACAGCTGAAGTGTCTCCTGTTCTCTTATCAGTACGGATACACTTTGCACTAGCAACTGGAGATACTAAAAGGCTAACAGAAGATGATTGCACCATTTTAGAAACTTTGTCGTGTAAAGGATGCTGAAAAATCTGTGAGATGGTAAAGGAAAAGGCTAACAGGTATACAACAGTCTACTCGGTCCTGAAGTGAATACTGCATATATGTAGTGTATAATGAATTAATGATAGGGATAGAAGGAAAATTTCTTGACAGAATGGGAGAAAAAATAACAAAAGGATACATATGCATGCTTGCTGCATGAGGCGAACACGATTTCATCCCCTCCTGTAAGGGGAACTTTCATGCCTGAACTTATGAACCTTTCATTTAATTGGACCATACCCTTCCTTCCTATAACTTCTAACTCACATTTATCCCCCTGTTGGAAGTTATCAACACCAATGAAATAATTACAAGCAAGCACTTGAATTTGATCTTTCAAGCATTTTTAGATCTTGGTTGCAGTTTGCAAAGCTGAAAACTACGGTGTACCTCAAGGCGCCGTAGTTTGCAAAGTACTTTGCTAACAGGTTGATCTTTCAAACATAAATTACAGCTTTTGCTTTGGCCAATGGAAATTTGAGGGACCCTGATAGGAAGATGAGGAGTCTGTAATCCACAAATTGACAAATGTATGCAATCAGTATGAAGTTGCAGAATCTTTCATGCATTATTAGACAAGATTATTACATATACTTGTAAACATTACTGAAAATGTGAGTTGATAAAGGAAACCAGTGAATTTGACCTAGTTATGACTGTAAATGCAATACATTCATCAGATGTAACTAGCATATTCAGACAAGTCATGTATCAATGAACTCGTGAGATATCTAAATCAATTAGACAGTGATTTCAAATACAGACCAAAACTACTGAAGGACACAAGTTGCCAAAAGCAACCAATAGTGAATTTAGAAGGTTTTATATGATCTAGCACCTTTGAATGAGATAAGTTTTAAAGCCCTACAACATAAAAGACTTGTGACTTCATGCTTAGTGCCTAGGCGCAGCTAAGCATGCTTCGGCGTTTTGTAATTAGCTTTTGATAATGAATTTATGGAAACAGAAATGAAAAGAGGAAAAGGAAAGAGGATGGGATAGCTGCCATTTAGTGGCTCATTTGGCCTATGTCCTTCTCTGGCCCAGTCAGCCCAACATCACATAAACCTAACTAGCACCCCAACCACCACGCCCAGCCAAAATCATAGTCGCCTCCACTCCCGCAGATATATTCGGCGGTGGTGGCGGCGGCGACGCGATCTCAGATTTAGCAGCGCTTACCGCTCCCCACCCCCCCACCCCCCCCTCGAAGCAAGGCGGTATGCTTCCGCTCCCCAATTTAGCAAGCGTAAGCACACACTTTTTATCGCTTTTTTCACGGATTATTACGAAAGGACCTATGTATAGTAGCTAATATGCTATATCTAGTCTACTAACTGCTCCCCTCCCACCCACCAAAACAATGTTTCCAAGTCATCCGACTAATCATTAGTCACAATTAGTCGGCCTGGTTGGTACCGTGAGCTCGATTAGGGACTTCAGCTCGATTAGCCCGACCAGAAACCTGGACATCGGACTTTGACGACTAATCGCGATTAGTCATCCGATCAGGGTGGACGAGCAGGCTGCCAGTTGGTGGGCTTCCAAGTGGGCAATTGGGCTGCCATTTTGGCCCAATAGGGTCAGCAACATATACCCAGGACCAACTCTAGGGTTCTCCACGTCTCTTGCGGGTTGCTAGTGGCAGCTGCTCGCTCTCTTCCCTCTGTTCCTCTTCGCCGGCACTGCGGCCCCCTTGGTGAAGCTTCTGCCGATCGAAGCTGCAGTGCTGCTCATCTCCGCCTCTGCCAAGTCCACCTCTGCCGTTGGTGAAGCTCCCCCGGTGGTGCCCCCCTTGGTGAAGCTCCTGCTGGCGAAGCGCCTCTGTGGCCTCCTTGGCTCATGAAGATGAGCTCCTCTGACAATGATGGTGAGTGTGCCTACTGCCCTTCCTAACCATCCTTCCCTCCTAGAATCCTATATACTCTTGCTGGTTGCTCGGTTGTCTCCTCTTGCTGCTATCCGTTGTCTACTTGCCGATGTAGATGTGGAATGGCGCCATGGGACTGACCAGACTCACTAACCATCCTGGTCGATGACTAATCATGACTAATTGTCTGGTCGGTCCCATGGCAACTAGATGATTTGAAAATGTTGCATCAAAATTTAGAATATTGACTGACAGAGATACAAAGTAATCTATAAATGGTAAACTAATAATATCCCGTACTAAACAGTGTTTTGTAATGATATCTGACCAGTATAAAATCACTCTTAAAAAAAAAACTCTATGAAATCCAGATAACTAAGTTCATGCACGACATAAGTTCTGAATGCAAACTGCAGCATTGCCCAGTAAACTGTCTTGACAAACATTAGGGTACTATCAGAAGAGTGCAAGATCACCACCAGAATCCGAAAGACTGAATCTTTGTGCAAGGCAGCGAAAAAGTTACAAAGATTAACATCAATTCCAACATCGACACATAAGTACCGGCATTCAGTTTCCCCACCTGTGAGCACTGAGAGAGCAGCTTGGCCCATTGCTCCGTCGGCCGCTGTTGCTCCTGCTCCTCGTTCCTCTTTGAACTCTCGGCCGCAAATGAAGCTGGCTTATCCCCTCCTTGACCTACAAGAAAGCATCAGAAACCCAAGAACTAGATTCCAAACCCACTAGAGGAAGCCTTAGGAGTCGAAACGCCGGAAGACACCCACCTTTCTGCGCCGTCGTTTCCTCCGCTGCGCCGCTGCTCCTCGCGGCCGCGGCCGCCGCGGAATCCTCCTCGGGCCTCCCGGGCGCGGACGTCGATGACGAAAAAGTATCTTCCGCCTGGTTTTGGCCACGACTCAGATCGGTAAGCCAAGCGGCCAAATGGGGAGGCGGCGACGCAAGATTCTTGCATCCGCGGGGGCAGAGGCGGGTGCTCTCACCTTGGGTCGCTTGGGTGTAGGAACGGATGAGGAGGACGGGGACGGGGAAGGGCGCTTGGAGGCGGAGCTTCGGCGGGTCTCCACCATGGTGTTCGCCTCGGAGGCGCGGGTTCCCCCTCCTCTCCGATTTCCACCGGAGGTCCCTCGAGGAATTCTTTCGCCTTGGTTTCTCTTCTCTTTTTTCTGCTTTCAGGATTCAGGAAATGTTTTGTTGAGTCTTTTTTTTTTTCTGTGTCACGAGAGGAAGGGCGTCTTATAAGGCGTCTCCGCTATGACGGTAGTGTATTGTGCTCAATTTTACTACTCTAAATATTTTATCAAATAGCTAAAATGAATATATGTAACATAGTATTTGTTTTAAATGTTATCTTAAATCCTGATCACTCCATAATAACTTTTGCTCAAATTATAAAATTTAATTTGTAGCCATAAGATGCCAAACAATTTGTAGCATACTAAACAAAAATTTGGTCTCTTTTCGATGTCTTATTAAGGGTGAAAACTAAATATAATTAGGGACCCTTCAAACCTATTTAGCTAAAAAATAGGGGCATAGGTGTCCTACCACAAAATTAACTTCAGTGTCTGTCCTACCACAAATTCCTCTTTCTAATCTATAGTCCGTAACCAACATAATAATATCCACGTGACACTTTTTCCATAAAAATGTAAGTGGTGAACGAAAGCTAGTGGGTGATCTAAAGTTTAGCGTTTAAGTGGTCTACATGATTTAGGTGGCATTTAAATAGGCTAAACATTTTTTTACTATGCCATACTAAGAGAGAATAAAGGAAAAGAAATATTGTTCTTTATCAAAAACAAAAGGAAAGGAAAAGAAATATTATTCCTCTGAATCTAGCTGCATGCCTCGTCATGCAAAGGACGACGGCGCGTTGGTACTTGAGTTATCAGCAAGATCACGTACCTCTCTCTCCGGCAGGTCAAGGGCTCGGTGGTTCCTTTGCCCCACTCCCTCCGACATAGGCCCCGCCCCGTAGATGGAAACAGCAGTGCCGCCTTGGCCTCGTTGGTGGACGCGTTCTACGCGGTGGCTCCTCTGGGCAGTGTGTTAGCTTGTCATCTGATTTTTTTAGCTGTAAAGTTAAAAATTAAAAAATTAAAATAAATAAAATTTTTAAAAACTTATTTTTGATATTAAAAAGCTAACTTTTTATAAATAAACTAAAAACTTAAAAAACTCATTGAAAACTGTTTTATCAATTTTTAATGTGCAAAAAAATTAAATATATATTAAAAAATTAACATTTAAATTTCATCTTTTTAACTAGCCCACCAACCAACTTTTTTAAAAACTCAAAACCTAACAAACAAATAAAGCCCCTGAACCTCTCCTCCAACATCAGCCCTACGGTGGAAAGCGACGGTGCCGCTTTCGGCTTCACTAGTGGAGGCGCTCTTCCTCCAAAACTCATGAGTTGTGTCCAGTCCTACCCGCCTTTCCTCGACACCAACTCCTTTTCGTGTTTCTTATTCGTATGGTTTTGCAATCATTCTCCTCATTATTCTTACTGAGGCAGCTATGCTATATTTTTGCTAACAAAGAAGTAGGTTAAATCCATGTTTTTATCGCTGCGACACATTGTGCTACAATTCTTTGTTGATAAGCTCATTTGTCATAAAAGTTTATTAAATCATCACCTATTAGAGCTCGACGGCGAGATTCACTTCGGTTGTTGTATAGTAGGAATAATTCGTTTATAAGTAAATTGGGCACCACATTTGTCAAATTACAATTTTCCTTTTAATATTGAGTAGTTAAAAATAAATAATTTAAGACCAATTGGGAATTTTTGGCCAAGTTATTAATGTAATGGCAGTTGGATGTTTTGGCTATATTATTGGAACCATAATGCATAGTAAAAATACTACAGAGTGTGTCACACATCATCAGTATGTGCATAGTAAATTTATCACACACATCATCGGTACATAAACAATTCATATTTTGTGCATAGCACACTCTATCAGCACATTGTGTTTTACATTTATTACTATTACGATAAGGAAAACTTGATTGTAACTGTCAATAGTCATGTAGGCCAAAAGAGGCTGAGATGGAGGATGGAAAAATATTGCGTAGCTCGCAACATATGTGAGCTGTTATACAACTTCCATATCAATGATGTACCTGCAGAGTCAGTTATGCACACGTGTTGTGCACTTCATTCATCGTCACTGTAAGCAAATTTCCGCGCGGAAGCAACACCCTTTTGTTTATCGAACCCTCGAAGCTCACCTCCCCTCTTTCCTTCTTCGGCGATGATGCGAACCTTCTAGTTTGCCCGTTTGCGCTACAATGGTACTGTAGATTCAATTGTTGCATATTGATGGATCTGTTTGTTTGCATGAATATTATTCCATTTCTTGGTAGATCTAATATTAATGTTGTGCTTGCAGAGTCAGTTATGCACAAGTGTTGTGCACTTTATTTAGCGTCAGCATAAGCAGATTCTCGCTCAAAAGCAACACCTTTTTTTATCAGATGCTAGATTTATTGTTCACAAGATTTATGGTGCATTCGAGAAACAATTATAGAATCTAATATACGAGGACTATAAGGAAAAAGGCAACTAGAGATTGATATCCTTTTTAAGAAAACATGGAACCGTATTGGAGAGCTCCCTGACCTTGAACCTAAGGGTACATCTCGTGACAGAAAGACAGACCGATCGATTCTCAAACAAGCAAAGATTCCTCTTGGTTATTATATAGTAGGAATAAATTCATTTATAAGTACTTGGGCATCACAGTTTTCTTCTAAATATTGAGTAGTTCAAAATAAACAATTTAAAGCCAATTTAGAGTTTTTGGCCAAGTTATTAATGTAACACCAATGGATGTTTTGGCCATATTATTGGAGCCTATAATGCATAGTAAGGATACTATAGAGTGTGTCACACATCATTAGTATGTGCATAGTAAATATACCATACACATCATCGGTACATAAATAATTCATATTCGTATGTGGCACACTCTACCAACACAATGTGTTTTGCATTTATTACTATTACGGTAAAGAAAACTTGATTGCAGTTGTTGATGGTCATGTAGGCTACAAGAGGCTGAGATGGAGGATGGAAAATGTTTCGTAGCTCGCGACACACGTGAGCTGTTATATAACTTCTGTACTTACTTTAATGTAGGCAATAAAAGCCACAATGCCCTCCTGGTCACTAGGATTACCGTAGCCGTCCTCATTTGCTCCGCTCCAGCCGTCTTGCTAGTTCACCGCCTCCACCACCACCAGGCTCACCTCCCCTCTTCCCTTCTCTAGCGACAATGCGAACCTTCCAGTTTGCCATCTGCGCTACAACGATACAACGGAGGGCCGATGCTCTTGGTCTTTTTCCCTCGCTCTTCCTATCTCTCCTCTCTATCTCTTTCAGATCTGTTGGTTCCTGATTTCAATGTGTTGCGGACTGATGGATCTATTTGTTTGCATGAATATTGTTCCATTTCTTGGTAGATCAAATATTAATGATGTGCCCTGCACAAGTGTTGTGCACTTCAATCAGCATCAGCATACAGATTCTCGCTCGAAAGCAGCACCCTTTTTTATCGGATGCTAGATTTATTGTTCACAAGGTTTATGGTGCATTTGAGAAACAATTGTGGAACCTAATATACGAGGACTATAAAGAAAAATGGCAACTAGAGATTGATCTCTTTATAAGAAAACATCGAACCATATTGGGGAGCTCCCTGACCTAAGGGTACACCTCGTGACAGTAGCACAGACCAATCGATTCTCAAATGAGCAAAGATTTCTTCTGTTGTTCTATAGAAGGAATAAATTCGTTTATAAGTATTTGGGCACCTCAATTTTCTTCTAAATGTTGAGTAGTTCAAAATAAACAATTTAAGGCCAGTTTGGAGTTTTTGGTCAAGTTATTATGTAATGCCAATGGATATTTTGGCCACATTATTGGAACCTATAATGCATAATAAGGATACCATAGAGTGTATCACACATCGTCAGTATGTGCATAGTAAATACACCACACATATCATCGGTACATAAACAATTCATATTCGTGTGTAGCACACTCTACCGGCACAATGTGTTTTACATTTATTACTATTACGATAAAGAAAACTTGATTGCAATTGTCAATGGTCATGTAGGCCACAAGAGGCTGAGATGATAGAAAATATTGCATAGCTCGCGACACGTGTGCTGTTATATAACTTCTATACCTCCTCCGATGTAGGCAATAAAAGCCGCGACGCCCTCCTAGTCACTAGGGTTACCAAAACCGTCTCATTTGCTCTGCTCCAGCCATCTTTCTCACTCACTGCCTCCACCACCACCAGGCTCACCTCCCCTCTTCCCTTCTCCAATGACGATGTGAAACTTCCAGTTTGTCGTCTGCGCTACAATGGTACAGTGGAGGACCGATGCCCTTGGTCTTTTTCCCTCTCTATCTCTCTCAGATTTGTTGGTTCCTGATTTCATTGCGTTGCAGATTAATGGATCTGTTTGTTTGCATGAATATTGTTCCATTTCTTAGTAGATCTAATATTAATGATGTGCCTGCAGAGTTAGTTATGCATAAGTGTTGTGCATTTCATTTACCATCAGCATAAGCAGATTTTTGCTCAAAAGCAGCACTCTTTTTTATCGGACCCTAGATTTATTGTTCACAAGGTTTATGGGGCATTTGAGAAATACTTGTGGAACCTAACAAGGCCTATAAGAAAAAATGGCAACTAGAGATTAATCTCCTTATTAAGAAAACATCAAACCCTATTGGGGAGCTCCCTGACCTTGAACCTGAAGGTACAGCTCATGACAGTAGCACCCACCGTTTGATTCTCAAACAAGCAAAAGCTATAGAACAGAGATGTGAACCCTAGAGATGTCATAAGAGAGCCTTCACCTGACAATAACCCAAGAGCTTTGAAAAGGTAGATATAGCTGCAAATGCTCAACCAAGTATATGGGACTAAAAAAATTCTACCATCCTTGAAAGATATAAAGAAATTACTAGCAAGGAGTGCCACGATAATTGGCTTGATAAGCTGTTAGAGAGTATTCCACTAGCATGGTCGAAAGAGATGCTGCTCAGCTCATGTAAGTTGTTTTTTTCTCATTAATTTTTTATCGTAAAACTCTTTTTCCCAAGTGTGTTATGCACAAGTAAGAAGGTGTGTGGTGCATTTCATTCCTTATCAACATAAGCAGATTCCCACTCAGAAGCAGCACCCTAGGTTTATTTTTCAGAAGGTCTATGGTGCATTCGATAACAATCGTGGAATCTAGTTAACAGATGAGGACTATAAGGAAAAATATGAGCAAGAGATTGATCTCCACATTGGGGAGCTCCCTGACCTTGAACATACATCTCGTGACTTCTCCATCAAGCAAAGCCTACAGAACAGATATATGAACTAGAGATGTCACAAGAGAGTGGAAGAATTGGATACAATAGAAGACGACAAGGGAAACTTGATTGTAATCGGTCGATGGTTTTATAGGCCACAAGAGGTTTAGATGGAGGATGGATACCAATGATATGTCTGTTGAGTGTGTTATGCACAAGTGTGCGGAGCATTTCATTTCTCCGCATAATTCAACAGATTCCTATCTAGAAGTAGCACCCTGAATTTATTGTTCTGAAGGTCTATGGTGGCATTGGACTTTGGTGCACTGGTTCCGCCCGCTGCGTTGTGAGCCAGCGCCTCCGCCTCCTTCTCCAACCCTTCCTTCAACATGCCACTGGGGCCAGGGGCATCCGTACAGAGTGCTTGGGCACCATGAACCATGGCCAGCAGAGTCCGCCATTGTAATTTGTAAGTTGGATCCTTCTCTCTTAGCAGATAAATTGACGTTCTTACCTAGGTACCATTCACATTTTCTTATGATGCTGTATTCAGGCGGTGATTTCCAGTATCAGTTGCCCGATGAAAAGCAGATATGGGATCCTATTTTTGGTCCACAGAAGAATGAACTGTCTTTCAGATGAATTTTACTCAGCTCCATTGCAGCGTGTATATGTTATCTGTCAACTACGCATCAGTATATCAGGTGATTGTGAAGAATACTTGTATATGCTTCTTGAATTAGTTTCTTGGCTGATTTTGCCTTTCAACTAATTTCTGTGTTGTATACTTGTATGATTATATCATCTGCAACTTGCCGCTACTTGAAGGGATTTCTGTATTCCTTGGCATGATTCACTCCAAATTTTGTCGGTTTGATGGATATCGAGAACCTAGCTCTACCGAGGCAAGCCTAAATCCAGTTAAAAGCGTGGTTAGACACTTTCTAACGTAACACTATTATTACATATAAGTGGTATTAGCTTATCTGATTTGGTTGCGTTCTTACATGCTGTATTTTTCCTGTTTTCCCCTGCACTCTTCAAAATTTGACATGTATTTTGTTTTGTTGATTTACGAGCTGATTGGACTGCAAAGTTGAAGCATAGGAAGGATGGATTTGTTTCTACGCTGCAGCATTATTGGTTGGGCGCTAAGCTACTTTGGGATATGAGAATTTGGTCAAGATGGTTGGCGAAACTTTCTGGCGGAAAGAACCTTACAAGAACATACTAAGAGACAGCAGCTCAGAAGCTCACACGAACACCAACAGATCTTTTCAGGCTAGTACTTTTTGCTGTGTTTATTATTATTCCGTTCAGAACTCTTGCTGCCATTTTTCCTCATGCTGTTTCCCAAACATGTTGCCATCCACTTTCCAGGACAAACACGGTGGCACTAAAAAGGAAACTGAAAGCAAGGATGGAGTATGCAAAATGTTTGCAAAAAGAAGTTCGAACATCATGTAGGGGAGAAATGAAACAGAGTGCTGAAGATCTGGAAGAGTTCTTGAATAACGTACCAGCTTCTAATATGCTAAGTTTGTAGCTTCAAGCATAAAATCAAGTTCTTCTTAAATATTAACCCTTCGTTCATTTTCTAATTCCAAAACCACTGCTCCCATAAAATCATTTTTATTAGTCAAAAGCACTATAAAATCATTATTCCCTCTTTTCACTTTTATAAGTAATTCTATGATTCAATTATTCTCATTTCTCAATTTATTTTTTAATAAATCGATATCTTAATCTCTCTCCCACTCGGGCGGAGTCAGCCAAAAGTAACATTGGGATCACTATATAGTTTTTATCGAGATCATTATCAAATAAACTATAGGTATTAGTGAATTTTGCACACAATCATCGGACTGATCCAACAATGGCACCTCCGCCACTGCTCCCACTCGTTATTTTAGTACACCGCCAGCGCTGCAGCCGGCACTCCGGATTTTCCAAGCGGGTTCCCTTTCCTCATCCGTCACCATCTTCGTCTCGAGTCGCGTCAAGCGATGGGTCCCACCTCTGTGGTCGCCTGGAAATTTCAACAGCTCAAGCCTGCAACGCGGTATACTTCGCCGCCTTTGGAGGACTTCCAGATGGATGCGCAGGTTTATTGAGCCTGGGACTGGGAGGAGGTGGAGTGGAGGACGAAGAGGCGGATCCGCTGGTGCCCCGTCGCCAATCCACAGCTTGCTCGTTCGAAGCGTCGCTCCCGGCCGCTGTGTGATCGAGAGCAAAGGAGACGGGCCAACAAGGTAAGCTGCGCACTTATTTGCTTGTTTAATTTCTTGCGTCTTGAGCTACAGCGGAGTGCTCGCCTGTTGGGGACTAGTAGATGAGTAATCCCCCAAGCAATTGCTACAATCAGCTCCCCGCTGTCGAAGTGTCGATATTGTTCCGATATCCGAGTGAGGAATACTTGGGAATTGCAGGCCAGCAAGAATCCTAGCCCGATCGCTTCCCTCCAAGTCCAACCTCGGCGACTACGAAGGTAAAGAAGCTGAAAAGGCCATCCTCTGTGCTCCTAATGATGATGATGATGAGGAGGAGCTCTACTCTCACTAATTCTGTATCACCTTTCATACTGTGACTGCCTGGGCAGGTGCATATATTGAGGGGCAACTACTGGATGCAAGATGGCGTTATGGAACAGTCTGGGGCAGGCTGCCACCGTCGCGCAGCTGGCAGGAATGGATGTTGCTGGCCTCGTCACGATGATTGTCCAGGCCGTGCAAACTGTTCAACGGAACAAGGTCGAGTGCCAACTGCTTTTGAACCTAGTGATGATGATAAGTGGTCTCCTACAGCAGCTTCAGCAATCAGAAACGATGCAGCGGCAGGAGATTATGAGACCATTAGTTGGACTGGAGGACACCCTCCGGCAGGCTTACATGCTAGTCACATCCTGCCAGCAGAGCAATGTCGTGTACCGCTTCTTCATGGCAGGAAATCAGGCTCAACAGTTCCGTGATGTCCGGGAAAGGATTGGTTCATATCTCCTCATGTTCCCTATGATCAGCCACCTCAACACTATATATTTTATAACTGGACTTTACAGTCGTACCCATCCTTCAGTTGTCGAGCCTCAGGTATAAATGTTGAACTACTCGTATCATGTACTATCTCTATCACTATGGTTTTACAACTATACAAGCAATTCCTGATATATTGCATATCATTCCTTCAAAATCATTTTAGGATTCAGAAGAGATGCTGGGATCCTCTACAAGTCATTTGAACCCTGAGTCCGGGTAAAGTGTTTGCATCTATACTTTTCTCCTTGATAAGTGATCACATCGTGTTGCCCATTTTTTGGCACCTATTTTGTTTATTGCGTGTTTTATTGAAAGAAGTACAGTGAAATTTTTATAAGTGAGGTAAAAGGTATCGCTTGTTTATTATCTAATGAAAGGTATGGACGGTATATTCTGTAACTTGTATAGTAATGTACAATATTTCGGAAGGCTTATTTATGCCTAGAGACGTGGATCCTTGATCTTCTTGAACTTTTACATCAACTACATTAATTTTTTGTCCTCTTATATTTCTATTTTGAACAATCATTAATGTTTTCTTACTCAGGTAAGCATAAGTAAATTCCATTGAAACACGAAAGATTGACTATTTACCTTATCTTGCCTAAAATTACTATGTTTTTACTTTAGTATTTAATAGTTAGGTACAATGTTCAGGAGCGAAGGACGCAGTTCTGCTGGCACTGCCACCGAACTAGGAGGTCAAGAGGGAGCTGAGCCACTTGCAGTTGCAGTGCAACAAAGTGATGGTATTTCCTTACACAACTTTGCTCATATGAATACATGATAGATCAAAAAAGTGAAATGACACCTAAATTTTTTTGTTTATTATTATCCAGACTTCATATGACATTCATATTTTTCAAGTTATATTGTTTTGATAAATATTAAATATTTCGTCCAAGTTCTCTATAAAGCAAATGAATAAATAGCCAATGTTTTCCTAAACGGCTCTAGACAGCCATCTAGACCAGTCTAGACAGCAAACGGAGCCCAACCGCAGAGTTTAGCCCCCTAATCATCCTCTTAAATGGTCGACCTGTCTAATTGGTCAAAAAAGCATGATAAAACATGGTAAACATGCTACATGGGATGGTCCTAGGGCGATTTCAGTTCAGACGACATCTAGCCCGATTGCTTCCGATGTATGAATGGAGAAGAGAAGCAGCTAAGGCGATTGGGAGATTGGATGGGGAATCGAGTGACAACTTACCTTGCTCGCCGTCGCTGCTTTCGTACACCTATGTGTGCTCACCCACGTGTCACCACACTCATCCTCAAGCCAGCTTGCAACAGTCAAGAGTTGCTTTGCTGCCCGACGCCTGTGGTCGGGGCACGCCGCTGCCCCTCACCAGTCGCCGCCGCCAGCGGTGCAGGAAGGATCCAAAGGAGAGAGGAAGAGAGTGATGTGGATAGGGTCACGGTCATATGACATAAGAGGTACTTGTGGGCTGCACCTGCAAACTATTTGGACCGAGTTCTCCCTTTTCCCCCTTTTTCTTTCTTACTATGAGCCTCTATTTTCCTATATTTAGCCTGTTCAAATGCCTTCTAAATCCATGTAGACCATTTAAACACTAAACTTTGGGGCACCGACTAGGTGCCATTTACCGTTTAGGATTTCATGGATAATAGCATACTAATCTAAGCTAGTTGTTTGTAGGCTATGGGAACGCTGAAGTGCTTCCAAAGAGGAGGCAACGCTTTAAGTGGCTTTTACGGTGGGCTCCAAAGAAAGCATCAACATCTCAATCCATCAAGAGGGTCATCAGTCATGCACGAACAGGTAATGTGCAAAAAAAAAGTTTGATACTTATTATACCACATAGAAAGCGGAAATATACTCTTTTTTCACTACTGGTTTTGAATCCTAGTTCCTTTTGGCACTTTTGACCTCCTTTTTCTCACTGGGCTCTCTCATTGAATGTGGTTCCAAACCCCATTGGATGTCAGAATGGAAATGAGGTTTATATTGGGTGGTAGAACCTTTGCAAAGCAAAGGAAATGAAATAATATAAGCTCAGAACAACTACAACTTTTCATGTGAAGAAAGGAATGTACTAAGTATGGATTTCCTTGCTCTTTTCCAGGATGCTTTACAGTTTTCAAATTATCTGAGCTTGCTGCATCTTCAAATAATTTTGCACCTTGCAATATCATTGGACAAGGTTCTTTTGGTAAAACTTTCAAGGTAGTGTACATGTTTGGATTTTTCTTCTTTGTAATATAATTTTTTCTCGAATACGCAGGAGAGCTGCGCATCTTTATAATATAATATAAGAAGGCATATGCTTAATTCTGACTTGAATAATGTTGTTGCAATGATTTTTTAATTCATCTAATATCTTCTTTTTAATACAATATATGTTTCGTACTCTCTTTCAGGGGTTAACTGCTATTCAATAATGTGTTCACAGTGTATGGCTGTAATGACTTTGAGGCTTTGAAGTACTCAAACTATGAACAATATAATGGTGTGGTCGTCACATGAGAATTATTTTTTACAGATTCATTAAAGCACTTTAGTTGTTCTCTTTTAAATTTTATTTTTTATATAGAATCAGAAATTTAGTGGTTGAAGGGGTAAAGTAGGAACCAGGTCAGTGCCCAAAATGACAAGTTAATATAAAGAAGGTTTATTAATGCTGAGAACTGAAAAGTTATAGAATGTTGTGGGTACGTTTTAACTGAAATATATATTGGTGAAATGCTTTTACTCTGTTCTTAATATTCCTGGGTCTCATCTTGCCCAGAAACCAATTTTTAGCGTGAATTCTAACAATCAAACATCATTAATGGTTGAGCAACAAATTTCTGCACTGAACAAAGTAAAATACGAACATGTAATGCTTGTGCTCTTGGTGGTACACTGCCACAACAGCCGGTGCAAGCTCTTCAATACTACAGCCATGGAGCTATCTATCATTCGATATCCCCCTACCCTTCTCAGGATGAAAGAATGCACATTTAATTGTAACTCGATATGAAAATGAAATATTACAATATGCGATACCTTGTTTTCTTATGTTCTTAACAAAGGTGTTTTTTTTATACTTGTTTTCTAACAACCTAGTTGTTTGACTATTTAAATTCACTGCTATATCTTAGAAATGAAAAAGATAAATACACATTGCTTGAAGAAAAGTAAGATAGATTTTCTTCATGTTTAAGAATGATCATATTTAGGCTTGTTGTTTCCTTATTTTCAGGGCGTATTGCCAAATGGAGTTAATATTGCAATAAAAATGGCCCTTCGTACCGATACACATATTCTATCTCAGTTTGAAACGGAGGTTCTAATTGCCCCAAAACTTCAGCATGCAAATATAGTTAAAATTCTGGGATGTTGTGTTGAAGGAGGTAATATGATTTTAGTCTATGAATATCATCATAATGGAAGTTTACTCGACAAAATCAATGGTATACATAACACACTACTTTCCTTTATTTACAGTTCATTCCTACATCATTTATTTTTCTCTTGCTCATGTTGCTATTTTTGCAGCGATTAGAGCCGGTGTCCCACTCTCCTGGCCTATATGGTTTCGGATAATTGAAGGGATTGTCCAGGGCATAGTATATCTAAACCACCACTCGCGACCCCATGTAGTTCATCGGGATCTAAAACCAGGTAATATTGTTCTGGACTGTGATATGAATCCCAAGATCATCGATTTTGGTCATGCTGTAGACCTTAGTCCGGATGAAGATGAAACTGAAGACTGCCGCGTAGTCGGGACATTGTAAGAGTAATCTAACCCCCTTGTCCATCGTGACATTGAGGCCTTGTTCATTAAATAATTAAATTATTTTGTCCTTATTTCAGGGGCTACTTAGATAATGAATATGTTCAAACAGGACGAGTATCAATCCAGAACGATGTGCATGCATTCGGTGTAGTGCTTCTTGAGATAATCACTGCCCAACATCATCTTTCAACATATCAGCTGCCAATACTCTCCTTAACTGACATTGTTTCCAATGTAATTATTTTTGAAACCCTCGTATATACAGTCTTAGTTTGCCTCCATTCCTATTTAGATCCATTCTGCCTAATTACCATGCTTTTTTAGATTGATATATTGCTTTCTCTTGTTATCAAGAAAAAAAAATTTGATATGAGAAGTTTTGTAGGCTTGGAAATTATGGTCATCAGGAAGAGCGATGGAACTGATAGATCCCTCACGGCACGGTGAACCTGGAATGAGGGATATACTTCGTTGCTTACAGATAGCACTGTTGTGTGTTCAGGAGATGCGGGTAAATAGGCCCACTATGTCGGATGTTCTTGTAATGTTAAAATGCGAGAGTATGGCCTTACCTATCCCCGGACCGCCTGCAATTTGGTATCCATGGTCAGAGACATCAGGCAGTAACATCTTTTCAAGTACAGAAGAAAGCCTTTCATACTTCAGCTGCCGCTCAAGTGATGCGGACGTCAACGACACGGAAGGCATTGTTTCCTGAAGAAATCCCCGTCGTGGCTAGTAATTTATTGCCGCTAGTTCCAATGTTATACTCTGATTGGTAGCAGGTTTTTGTTAAGCAATGCTACACCTACAAACAAAATATTATAAACTACGTACACACTACTCATACAAAAAACTGCTTTGTATGTATTGAGTCAACTATTGCAGTTTGTAAGATTTGTTTGTAAGTAGAGCATATTTCTCGTTTTTGTTTCCCTTGTATATACTCTTAAGACTTTGGAGCGAAGTACTATATCGTGATATACTCTTTCATAATGTCACTGGATCTAACTTACGACTGGACTCCAAGAACGGAAGCTTGCTGGAATGTTCCCAGGTGTTTGCATGGTTTCCTTATTCGAACATATATTTCCACAATTTCCGGTAGTTTCGTTACTCCTCGTCGTCCTCGATCTCACCACGCATGCACGTACGCCGCATGATATAAAACAGATCGACCGAGAAGAAGTCTTGCCCTCCGATCGCATTGGCCACGTTTCATGTTTCATCGCTTGCTAGCGCGGTAGGCTTGGCCTCCGACCCAACGCCGACGACACCATGGCCGCCTGCCGCCACCAGCGCCTCGCCGCCGAAGCCGAGACGGTGCCCGGGTCACGTGCTCACCGTCAAGGGGTACTGCCGGACCAAGGGACTTGGCCAGAGTGAGTACAACGCATATTCAAATCAACAATCTATTGTCGAACGAATGTCATCATAAATCCCTTTCAGGAAACGCAAATTCAAATAAAAAAATGCAGTCATTAAACACGTATTCGAATCAAAGGCACATAATTCCAGCCTCTGTCATACAAGCACTATTGCATAAATCCCTTTCAGGAAACTGTTGCGTAACTATCGGCTACTGTCGAACGAATTACCACCAAGTAACGTTCAGTTTGCAGGTAGCCACATCCAGAAACTTTGTACTCAATAGTGATGCAAAGAAGATTTGGGTGCCCACAACTTTAACGACAATAAAAAAAAAAAAGAACGCTCACAACTGGGACAGGTAGTTAATCTGAACCGATCTTCCATGACAACAGTAACTTTCTTTACAACACAAGCACATCAGAATTCAACGAGTACTAGCTTGACAAAAGAGATGCTAAATGTTCAACCTAGCAAGCTCTTGCTGGTCGCTACACGGCCAGTGACCAATAGAAACTGCAGAGAAGAGTGGAACGGAACAGATATGCTTAGCTTCAACTATAGAAGTAGGGCAAGAGCAGCGAGTGCATTACATAATATTCCTCACAACAAATCTACAGTCAAATGGTGCCGCCCAATTTTAATTAACAAACGACTGAAGAATTAGCCTAAATGCAGCCATAATGCATGCTGCCAGTCCATACGGTCATTAGTCTACTACGTACCTCTACTGGGGCACCAAACTGCAAATACTAACTAAACAGCGCCACTTATTCACTCACTCGTCGACTTATTTCTCAGATCATCCCACCAGCTTCGTAGTCAGATTGTTGTCACTTTCTGGTATCCGCTTAGACGCATAGAGCTGAATATAGACATCCTTCATCTTGGGTGTCAGATAAAGCGTCAATATGCAGATGGGCAATAGGAAAATAGCACCTGGCCACGGATCCCACCAGTTCTCAGAAACCATGAACATAGCAGGTACACCACGAAAAAAATGTCCTACAAACAAAATAACAGAAGATTAGCGAGCAGGACAAGCATTGCACTGGCTCTTATGAGCAGGGGGAAAAAAAAGATGCAGCAATTGTTGCGGTGGTAGACTGGAATTTAGATATGAACAGGGCTACATGTAATTGTACATGAGGACAGCATAGGAAAACAAGTTCATGCCGACAGAATACAGACCTTTTGCAACTTTCTAATAGACTCAAGTTGAGGAGTTCCATAAAACTCGAGCAACTATCTGCAGCAAGGTGCGAATACTGGAACACACTTACTGCAAGCACATGTTATGACAGGAACTTCGATATTAGTGTGTTAACTCCGATAAGGCATAAAAGTTAAAGGATTATGGAACCGTTTGGTTGAACTAAAGCCATTTAGTACTGCATTCGTCATCAACTTCACATTCACAAAGTGTAGGATGCAGATATCAGTAAACAGCATACATTATACCCAGCACAGTTATCTTCTGATGTACACGAGCAGCAAAAATTAAACAAAGGTTACTTTTTTTTTTCTTTCCAAATCATGCTCAACCAGGTTCGTTCCACGTGAATAGATTACAGTATGAAACGGTATGTCATAGTTACTCATAAAAAACATACTACAGTCGTCAGGTCAGTGTATCATCACGCGCCGCGTGAAGGAAGTGGAAACAGGGGGAGCGCAATCCAAATTTGCCGGATCAGAACGTAAGGAAATTTAAGCGAGGGCATCAATGCAGCGTCACAACTCGCAACCGGGAGCAGAGTCATCGGCCGCGAGAGAACAACTAGTACACGGCAGACAGCGGCACATCCACCAAGCGGCAGACTCACCAGCAAGAGCCTGATCAAGGCGGCCTTCTTCTGGTCCACGACGACCGGCGCCTCCGCCGCCGCTTTCATCACGGCTGCTCCGTTCTCCGGGTCCACCGTGTCGGAATCGACCTTGGGAGTTTGTAGACATCTTTCTCCCCCACCTGACCTCAGAGGGGAATGGAGCAGGGCGCGGGAGGCCGTCCGCGGATCGACCGGCTTCGGCGCTAGGGCTCAGGAACCTTAGACATGGAGTCGTGAAGAGGAAGAAGAGGAATCCCCACTTGCTATTGGAGACAGGCCGCTAGTTAACTGGGCCTACAGACCGGCAGTTAACTGGGCCTACAAGCCGGCAGTTAACGCCTTAACGTGCTCGTCGTTGGGGTCGAAACTCGATCACCTCCGCGTCTCGTCTGCGACTGAGGCCTCCTGTCCTGTCCGAGGACGATGCCAGCCGCCGCCCTTGCCCCGGCGGCCGGCGCCGGCGTAGTCGACGTCGCCTCCAACACGGATACCCGTTACTGATAATCCTTTTCCATTATCCAAAGAAAGAGCACCTCTGGCTCGCTCAGATTGGCCCATCACAAGACGCGCTCTTCCTGGTCAATTTCCAAGTCCATACGCGTTTGTTTTGTTTTTAATAGTTATACGCGTTTGTAGAAATTACCCAACATATCAGGTTATCTTCGTGCAAGAGATGCCAGGACTGACTTCTGTTTGGCTTTAGTAATGCCACAACTGAATTTGGCCTGATTTGCTTGAGTCAACTGAAGAGGCTTGGCCATCGCATTCATCACGCCTGTCATTACAATTTTGCAAAGCTTGAAATTAATCCTTTTTAGAACCACATGCTTTACCAAGCAATGAACCTGCTCTTATTCCTCCTTTTTGTGTAGACCTGCAAGAAATTAAGCAGAGCCAAGCGGCCATGGCGCTGTGGAATGGCGTGGGTCAGGTGGCCAGCATCACGCAGCTCGCCGGGGTGGATGCGTACGGGCTCATCTCCATGATCGTGGAGGCTGCCAACACAGTCAAGAGGAATCGGGAGACCTGCCAGCTGCTGGCACGTCGAGTGAGGATGATCGGGAGCCTCCTCCAGCAGCTCCAGAGCTGCCAGCTGATGCAGCACACGGAGACGAGGGACCCGATGGAGCAGCTGGAGGAGACGCTCCGGCATGCTTACATGCTCATCGCGTCCTGTCGAGACAGCACCTATCTACACAGCTGCTTTATGGGAGCGAAGCTTGCTGAGCAGCTCCGGGAGGTGCAGAACGAGATCACCTTCTACCTTCAGCTCTTCCCCCTTGTCAGCTTCGTCGACGCCACGCGTAACTTGGAGCGGATCAGGAACAGATCACCCTTCCTGCTCAGAGGTATAGATTTCAAGCCTCACATCATAATACCATGTTTCACAGCTCTGTTCCAGATAAAAGTCCTGCTCAAAGGATCCACTTACCTTTTTTTATTGCATTTTCAAGGTACCTGCAAATGGGTTACACGAAGCACATCATTCAGAATGTGACGAGAGGTATGGTGTGTATGTCAGTGGTATCTCTTTTTCATGTCACGTTCACTGATTCTTTTTTTTCTTCTTTTGAGTATCATATTAGAGGTGGGCGCCCATAAAAAATGCAACCTGGTGCACGTAGCGCTCTCTTGCGCAGGGTTAGAGAAGAATTCGACCAGTTTAAGTCTATTGTTCCTTGCATTTTTTTTGTAGGAGGTTATTTCTAGAATCAAACCTGTGATCTAATGGTCAAAAGGCAATAGTTTTACCGCGGCACCAGGGCTCCCCTTCCAGAGGTGGATGTCCTCATCCAACAAAATAGAATTTGTAGAAAAACACCGCTACAGTCAAACAATAACTAATTTTAGGATTATAATCACCCTATATCAAATTTTATGGTGTCTTTACATTACTGGTCTGGTGTACAATTTTGGTGCAGGTGATTAGACTATTCAAACTCTCTACTTACAACATCATCACCATGAGTGATACTAGTGTTTCTTCCCCAACGTCAAGCAAGTTGCAACTTGCATATCGTTTCATTAAAAAAATTTAACCAAAAAAAAAAAATATGCAGACCCAAAGAAACATACACGCAGACACAGTGGTACTAGTATTTACTACAACAAATAATATTGCTGCCACATCCGCATAATTGAAAAAAATATTATATTCCCGTACGGCAAATCATGCATATACATTTGTAACTATAACAGGCTTAGAACAAAGGACCCAGAGCCAGAGGGAATTGAATTCAATCCTCGAAAGTCCAGGGGGGAACGAACAGAAGGTATGTCCATGCGCTTACTCATCAATTTCTTGTAGTTTCTATTTGTGCTATATATTGCATTGCGGCTATTTTTATCAATGAACTTCAACATAGCTAAAACAATCTGCTTTTTTTTTTGTGCATCAAACAAAACTTTAAATGAAAATTGTCTTTGTAAATGACTATTAAATAGGGCATGGAGTGCCTCTTGAATAACTTCAATCGGGCGATTGTGTGATGCGACCACAACCCTTATTTGCATTCTCTCTGGATGAAATGGAGTTTTGCAAGTTATTCGTTTTACAAAGTAAATTAGTTTTTCTATAACACACCATATTGTGCAATATTATCAAGCAGTTGCCAAATTTGTGGTATTACACCAGTTAGGTGTTACTAAGTCGACTCTCTGACTCTGGAATGCATCTATGAAGCATTAGAAATACTACAGATCTCAATATATGATGATATCACAGTAGTCAGACATTTATCCTTCATTATGTTAGAAATATAGTTCTGTTTGTCATAGATCGATATGGTTATATCTCTTTACTGTAATTACTTCATTGTATAAGAGATTCTATGCATATTGTACCATTACCTGTACTTTATTTACACGATTAGATCTGTTTCTCTAACATATTTATTTTGGCATCTAGAAATAACCATAGCACAAATTTTGTTTCTCAGGGCAGGAACAAATTACGGTGTTTTCCTATGTGTCACATTATTAAATTTCGTTCAAAAGAGAATTTTAAAAGTATGTACCACCATTTATAACCAGTTCTACTATAAGCTGCCATTTTCTGATTATGAAGATGGATAGAACTGAGTATTTTTAATTTACTCTTTCAAATAAGGATGCACCACCATTTATTAACAGTAACAGTACAGGAGTTTCTTATTAATCAGGCCAAGTCATGGTCATGGGAGAACATGCAAATCTCATTGTTGGCGGAAAAGTAATGGGGATATTTCATTTTAGTTTCTCCGAAACTGCGGATGCTACAGAAAATTTTTCCCAGAGGAACTTGATTGGACAAGGTGGATTTGGCAACGTTTACAAGGTAATGTTTTCTCAATACAATACCTCATATGCCAATATGCTAATGAACTGTGTAATTGTAAAACCAAGATAAAAAAATTCTCATGGGATATTGTGAGTAGAACCTTGATCTGTATTATAAAAGAGTTAACAGAGTTAACCTAAAGTATTTTCTTTCTTAAAACCACCATTCACTAACGCCTACAGCGCGTACAAGCTTTATATCTGAAGCTTCATACATATTTGAATGTGATATTCAACATTGTATTCAATGATTTTAGGGAAAATTGCCTGGTGGTCTTGATATTGCTGTCAAAAGACACAATACATCTTGTTCAATTCAAAGTCCAGAGCAATTCAGAGCTGAGATTGAAACCATTCCATACCTTCGGCACAAACATATAATCACTCTAATTGGTTGTTGTATGCAACAAGGAGAAAATATACTTATCTATGAATACATGCCAAATAAATGCTTGAGATCTATACTAGAGGTAACTTTTCATTAAGATCACTTTATTCGATCCCTTGTTAAGTTAGTACACTCTGGCTGATTTATTTTGCAATAATATATTTGCAGATGAAACAAAAAGGGAGATGCTCAAATGGATTAAGCGTCTTCAAATAATTAAAGCGGTGGCCGATGGTATTGCTTACCTTCACGGGCATTCTCATATGTGTATTGTCCATAGGGATATAAAACCAAGTAACATCTTGTTGAACCATGAAATGAATCCTAAAATTACTGATTTTGGTCTAGCTATAAGGTTGGCTCCAAATACTGATGCAGAGGAGACCGTTATGGGCACATAGTAAGAGCTTAACTTATACAATAATGGAGTTATAAATGCAACGTTATTGTTTTCCCTTATATTTGCATGATAGTATCTTTGTATTTAGTGGCTATGCAGATCCTTGTTATGTTGCTACTGGAAAGGTCTCACACAAGTCAGATGTGTGGAGCTTCGGTGTCGTACTTCTTGAAATAATTAGTGGAAAGCCAGTGTTGAATAAAATGAAGGCAGATGATAAACCTCCAAGTGTGCACCTTCCTGATTATGTAAGTTTCTTTTTCTTAGAAAAACATGCTATAAAAATACAATCAAGATATTGTCTTATTTTGTAACAGTTGTTTCTGATAAAGGGTGATTATTTTTTCGTGAGCGTGACTAGAAAATGCGCCTTTGCTTTTTACCTAGACACAATAAAGTTTGTGGACATTTGGCATGTTTCTAGGTTGTATCGAAGTTCGTGACCCTTTGTTAAGACAAGACTATATACACTTGCATACTTATATTAGAACTTCAATAAATCTGAGTAATATACTTTTTCTAAAGCGTTGCTGAAAATTTGGAGTTACACATGTATAAATTGAAAATTCTTGCAGGCACGCCAGCACCGGCACCGGCGCCAGGCAAAGAAGCTTATTGATCCATTATTAGATCCTAAACGGCATGAAAGGGCTCAGATTATGGAATGCATTAAAGTGGCCCTGTTGTGCATTCACAATCTTCCAGAAAATCGACCTGCCATGTCGGAAGTTGTTACCATGCTTGACTGCATTCAGGCTATGCGACCGTAAGATCGATCCAAGTAATTTCAGAAGGACCATGTAGAGAATGCTGTAACAACACGAAGTGACGACTAAGGCACAATGGCAACTGATGTTTCTTGGTGTCTTGTATGAGGATAATAAAAATAGTAATGGAAATGACACTGTACGTGATTATAGTCGTGTTCACATGATCCAGGATAGTCGCAATAAAATCAAGTTTTGCATTAGTGCGTAGATCGGTTGTTTCTTTTTTTTTTCCCCCCTTCCTGAGAATCTGCGGAGATGAATGAGTTGGGGGTCAAGCACGACAAACTGGTCAGCGATGAGCTATGTGACTAAGTCCAACGTCTAGTTTGGTCAGTGATCTCTTTTATGGCGTCTGTTTTCAGCAAATCTTGTTGACAGACGAAGGAGATAGAATGTTGGGAGCTTCAAGGAAATTCAGCTCCTATACCTTCAGCCTTGGGTGTGCTTCGTTGAAATGTCAGTGCCACCTGCTCCTTTTATCCTGTCTAACATTATAATGTCATGCAAGAGTCCATGTCTGCCAATAAGTTCAAGACGAAAACAAAGGCACAAGATTACTTCTCCCTTTCTTGAACAGACCGTCAAACGCATGTACAAGACCTGGTCTACTTCGTTAATCGTTCTCATACGAGCTACAATGCCATTGTATAAGGAAGTGGTAGGAGTTCGAGAGTTTTCTCACTACACACGAGAAGGTCCTCTTAATGCAATACAGCTGAAGAAGTCTTACCGCTGCAGTTCAAGTTTTTTTTTTTTTTTACTCCTACAGACCATCAAGCAATGATCACAAAGTCCATGGTGTCTCCTGCCCCAGCTGGCCACATCAAGGTTAGGCAGGCACGAGTGTGAACGGAAGACTGAAGGGTCCAATTTTGAATCTGTCAAAGTTTGAAAGGTCAGTGTCACCTACAGCACGCATGTTGTCTCCTTCACATTGGCCAATACTCTTCATCTTACCCCCACCACCAGATCGTAGGCTTTTTATGCTCTCACTGAACATTTTCATCCCCTACAGCTCCCCACTTTACTCATTCAGTTCAGCAGCAGCTGAGGAAGTCAGGCAAGATGGCTCTGGTCGGCCAGGTCGCTACAGTCACCCAGCTCGTCGGCGTGGACGCCTACGGTCTCATCACCATGATCGCCGAGGCAGCGCAGACGGTGCGCCGGAACAGGGCCACCTGCCGGCAGCTGGCCCGGCGGGTCGAGATGATCGGCGACCTGCTTCGGCAGCTCCACGCCACGCAGGAGTCGGTCACGCAGCGGCCAGAGACGAGGAGGCCGGTGGAGGAGCTGGAGGAGACGCTCCGGCGCGCTTACCTGCTCGTCAGATCGTGCCAGCGGAGAGGGTACATGTACCGCTGCTTCATGGGGGCGCGGCACGCCGATGAGCTCCGTGAGGTGCAGTGTGAGATCGGCTTCTACCTCCAGCTTTTCCCACTTGTCAGCTATGTCGACGCCACGCTCGCGTGGGCGAGGCTTCTCGGCAATGCTGCTGATCCTTGCTGCCAAGAGGTACAACCCGTTCACAACTAGTTCTAATTTTATTTTTCTGGTATCTAGCACAAAGCACACTTAAAGCTCTGTCTGGAACACAAGACTTTCCCTTTTTTTTCCGCCCCTATTGTGGCCTACTTTGTGTCAAGAAAACATGATAAATCTAATTCTTAGAAGTCAGAACTCAGGCTAGTGATGATCGATTCAACTTACCTATGCCCCTTTGGTGAAGAAAACATGATAAATCTATGTGTATATCTTTGGAGGTTCAGTACTCCAGTTTGAGGGAAAAATTGTTGAGATCTGAATGTTCCAATCAAATTTAACTGCTGGTCTCAGTGTTTTACAGTCTTGTGCTATTGTTTATCTGAGAATAACTCATGTGTCATCTGATATTTGTACAGGCACCTATGGTAAGACCATATTTTGTGCCGTTCCTATTTGTCTCCTGCGATGGACGGTGCTTGGATATTGCTCAGGGAGTATGCCTTGGTATAGGGTGCATGTCGTTTGCATCCCCTTTTCTGATATCTCTTTTTTTTTTTGGAAATATCTGGTGTCTCGTGACTATCTGTGAACTTTTTTATGTGAGTGCTTGCAGGACATTAACTTTGTGTTACTGACTTATTCCTTTCTCATCGTAACATCGAGCAATTATCTAGCTAGCACACTGCTCTTTGAACAGCTAGCTAGCTAGAGCACAATTG
>BCLH01001426.1:76565-87758 GCA_001602315.1 Zoysia pacifica | reverse complement strand
TGTAATGTAACAAAACAAGAAGTATTATATTCATACTTTTATGCATGTCGCTAAGCATCAATGATTTATGAATAATTTAGCATTTCTCATAAAAAATAATTTACTGCCGACCCCGCATCTACTTCATGGCTGAGAATGCAATTTTTAGATAAATGGTATTCAACGGAACTAAAAGATTTTTAGCGTGGATATTCCCTTGCACAAAGAATAAATTTTATTTGTATAAAAAATCATCGGAAAAGTATTTACCAACAAACTTTGAATCAAATTAAGATGACGGACCTAAAAGTTTCAACTCCCTCCGCTTTCAAATTATTTTCATTGAAAGCTGTTATCCTAAAGGCTGCAATTTGAGAACTGGAGAGGGAGGACATATCTAAGTGATTTGTCGAGATTACTTAGATTTAATATATCACCAGCTTCGATGTATTCTTTTATTCTGAAAATCAGTAGCCTCTTCACTATCTTATCCGTTGTACAGTTTTTCAAGAACATCACGAAGTCCCATACCGTCTTCTGAGCTCAGCCACAGAAGGTACGTGTTGATGTCGGCATGGTAGAAACGAATTGTGCTGTAGGATTACCCACTATCTTGATGAGCTCTGCCTGAACTCCGTGCATGTGAGCATTCACGTGCATGCCTCGGGCATCGCCCCTTTCTCAAGCTTCCTTTTCTGATGGGTCTTAATCTGAGTTTTTGCTGAATATATTTGGGTTGTACTAATTACACAGTAAAATGCAAACAAGAAGCTTAGATAAATAAATTGGAACAACGCAGTTGGATGGATTTTTAGGAACTTTTTATCCATAAGATTTGCCAATCACGGTGTGAATATAATATATTTGTCTGTTGCGAGCAAATAAAATATGTACCTCTGTTATCATGAAAATTATATGCTTACATTGAAATTCTCAGTCTTTTACATTTTTGTTGGTACTCCCTCTGATCCTAGAATAACTGTCAATCTTTTGCATTGTTGATACTTTTGATTTTTAGATTTTATGTTTGACTCTCTGTCATATTAAAAAATTGTAAAATATAATTTATTTTGTTGTGATTAGTTTCATCATAAGAGATGCTTTATATTTGTAAATTTTTTTAATAAGATGAATGATCAAATATGGTGTTTAAAAGTCAAAAGTGTCCAGAATTTAGGGATCGAAGTAGTATCTTAGGTTTATTTTCATCTCAATGTATCGAATTTGCACGTGCTGGAAAGTAATTAAACAGTTCAAATTACAGGTTCCCTAATAGCTACTCCCTTCGTCCCAAATAATAAGTCACTCTGGATTGCTCAAATTTCCTAAATTATAAGTCGTTCTCACTACCAAGACAACTTCTCTTTTCAAATACATCTTCAGTCTATCTCTCTCTTCCTCGTTTTTATAAAACATCATATCTTTTTCTTTTTTTAATTCGTATGCATAAAACTAAAACAACTTATAAAAAAAAAATAGAGAGAGTACTACTGTATTTATTTTTGTAACGGTTTGATTGTTTAAAACTACTTTTCTATTCTAATAATTTAAGTAATTTTAGTATATAGGCAAAGAGGTATGGAAATGAGATGGGTGTCATCACTGCCCGGCGCTTGGAAGGTTATTGTCCAGTTACATGTACCGTCTTTATGGAGATACGCCCATACCACTACCGCAATTAAGTAGAGGCTAGATCTGCTAGGGAAAGGCAAGTTGATCGAAGCAGCGGTAAAACTGGATCTAAAACGAGGGGAAGTGGTAGACAATGATCCACAAAATGATTGAACCCAGAGAGCACATGTCCGGCACGAGGCGTGCCGAGGATTCTGGGCTCAGCCCACCCTGTCCCTGCTCGTCGCTCACATGCACAACTGCGGCAACTCATTGCGCCCGGCACGTTACGGGAGTCCCAGGCTTCCGTGTCGCACCCTGGCATGCATCTCACAGCTTTTCGATGGATCTATTGGCACTTGGCACTTTGCACGTAGGAGTATCCATGTAGAGATGCGTTCAGGCTGCTGCTCTGTTCTGTGACAGCATGATGGGATGTGCCTCGTCGCAGAAACTTTCGAGCATGTGGATTTGGGTTGTGAATGCTACAGCTATGTTGCTTGATTGTGCCCCTGGACCAAAAAAATCTTGAGCACTTTTTTGTGACTCAAGAGACCTTTGATCAAATAAAAGTAGAGGAATTCCAATCGAGGTTTATGAAAAAATTTCTATGAATCTCATTCGAATAGATTATTGTGCCATCCTTACCAGTTATTGATGATTTGTAATAGCATTTATTTTTAGAAATAGAGGTGTAAATCCAAGTGAAATGGAAAGTCCAAGTGTAAATCCAAGTAAATTGGGCATCTAATTTCCTAACCAACTATGCTATGACATATCCAAGTGTAAATTTTTTCTTGTGGTTGGTGATTCGCAATGGATGTTGGACAACGGATATGCTTCTGAAAAAAAAAAGGCTCTCTATTTGATCATGCATGAAGAGGAAACAATTCAACATCTGTTGATAACATGTGTGGTGGCAAGACAAGTTTGGTTCAGACTGCTATCTTCAATTGATTTGCTGAGTTCCATCCCCGGCCCTGACATGAGGAAAACTTAATTTCACGGACTGGTTGAGGGAAACCATGAGATGAATTAAAAACTCTCTCATGATCTTGGCAGATTAGATGATATGGAAGCATAGAAATGCTTGTATTTTCGAGGGGATGTGCCTTTGTTTCAACTGGATGTTGATTGAGTGTGTTCTATGACGAGCACAACTTATGGCGTTTGGCTGGGCAAAGAAGTTTAGTCCTTAGTTGGGTCGGTCTTCTGTAATTTTCCAGGTTTGTTTGTTTGTGTTTGCTCCCACCTCTCCTATTTGGTCTCCATACAAACTTACCTTAAATCCTTAATTACAACCAGCGTGCATTTTACAAAGTATTAATCCTGAGCAATCGCATTGGAAAATAATTTCAGATACGAAAATTATTGAAAGGTTTGACTATATGCTAACATAGATCTTGAAAAATTTCATCGGCACAAAAGATGCATGCATTCGAATTTCAAACTGCACGCAACAGAATTGACTTGCATAAACATTCCGATTAAGGAATCCTCGCTCGCATCGATATGTACGCCGGCATTCTATCTAAGCAAAGGCTCCACATGGGAAGATAGTCTTGCAAACAGAGGCACATAAGTCTACAAGAACAACGCCATTGACTTGACCCGAGGAGGGCAGAACCGCCATTTCCCAGCCATCAGTTCAAACTCCACTACAGCTTAGCTATACGTCCACTAATGACGCCACTAAACTACTAATCCAGTGGTTATATGTGAACCCCCAATATTCGAATAAAGTTTAAACCAGCTTGACCACTGGAAACAGCCAGACCGGATCAAGTGGCCGGAGCACTTGTCACTGTGCCTAATAAATCTCTGAGCCAGCTGAACAACGCAAGCAAAGGGATCGATCGAGATCCCTTCCCTCCTCCGGACTCCACTCCTGCCTCCCTGCACACGCCCACGCGCGCGCGCGCGCAGCTGGCGCGTCGTTTCGGTGGTGGCCTCTTCCCCAACCCTCGCCGCCTTCCCCTTCACACCAAAGACACCAACGAGTGGCCGGCGGAGGAGCTGGGCGCGCATCAGGAACCAGGGAATCTGGAGAGAGGAGCGCGGGAGACTTGCCGCGCACAAAAGCGAGAGCAGGTGCTTTTCTCGGTGCCGTGTTTTCGGAGGTCTTGCACCGCGATCATGAGGTTTCAGAGAGGAACAAGGAGCGGTAGGCACCTGAGGTTGAGGTGAGACAACCTGGTGAAGGGTGTAGAAATCGGGGTGATTTGCGGAGACAGAGGTAGGGCGAGAGAAGATGAGCTTTAACAAGAGCAGGGGAGGAGGCTTCGGAGGTGGAGGGGAGGAGCTGGTGTTGAGAGGCACCGTCTCCAAGAAATGGACCTTCCTGCTCTGCCTCGGCAGCTTCTGCATCGGCCTGCTCTTCACCAACAGGTGCAAAACGCCCGCCATGTTTCTTCTTCCTGCTCTTTCTCTCTCTGCTCGTCTTTCCTGTCTTTTAATTCGGTGTTAACTTGTTTTCTGTGGTTGTTGATCATGCCCTGTTCCCACATGCATGCTCAATCGGATCGCATCATCCATGCCATTTCCTGTATGCATGCTACTCCGGCCTTCTTAGGTGCTCGTGTTACTAAAACTAGAACACAAATTCGTGTTGTTTGGTCGTTCCACAAGTTGAGTTCTTGTGAAAGGAAATACTACTCTACTTAGTAGGAAGAAATTTCTCGCCGTCGATTCCAATTCCGACCCTGTCTTCCTGGTCTCCATGATTCCAATACAGCTTCTCCATTTTTAGCTGAGACAAATCCCAGAGTTCTTCCTTTGCCTCGCTGCCCTCTTCTTCCTGGTCAATGGCGTACTGCCAGTACCTTCCAACAACTATTTATGTCTGTACTTTCCGTGCCCGTATAGTACTCTGACGAAACCGTAAATCTCGAGAGGTGAAGAGGTCCCCGACCTCGCTCGAGGCGAATGTGGAATTTGAGCGCCCTGTCCTTCACTGAGGGATGTTGAAGCGTCTTTATTCTTGATAAGATTCGAGCAGTAGCATCGCAGGCAGGTAAGTATCCAGGAACATTTAAAGGCGAACCGTCCGTCTCCCTGAAAGAAGAACGCTACCTGTCGCCGACAACATAGTGGCAGGCATCTTGTCTTTCACTTCTAAGTTTTTCCTTTTTTGCTGCTGCTCCGGGCCCAACAGAATGGATTGTAAAATTTCTCCGACTTCTGTTTCTACTAGGTCTCGGGAGTAAAAGTTTTTTTTTTGTTACTTGCATAATAATCGTTGAAAGAATGTCACCACTCCCGTCTAGTCAGTGTAAGATATGTTTCCGGATGAAAGAAGCAAATGTTGTTGATAGTGCAGTATGGTTAGCTCTAATTCAAGCTACCATGTTCAGATTTCATACTTCCTTTATTTAGGAGCTTCTGGTTACGTTCTTTTTCTGTCATAGGGACTTCCATCAGCAACCTGGGTGATTGACACTGAAGTTCATGCCGTACGCATCTATACTTAATTAAATTTTAGTGTTTTATAAATCAAGATACAACTGAGTACCAAACATATTTTAAATCCTAGGATTACAGTGTACTTGGTCAAACAGCATTTTCCCAATAGGGAATCGGTCAAAGTAGAAGTTTCTGTTCCTGAAGTGCGCCTCTCTTCAATTTCAGTATTGTGAAACACAGCTTAGTAAGCAAATGATAAATAACTCGTCCATGCAGGATGTGGACAATGCCGGAGCCAAAAGAAATCATCCGGAGGTCGACAATTGAAGTGGAGAAGATGAACCTAGTTTCTAGTGATTGTGCACCGAAAAGTGTAAGCACACTGCACTTTTTGTTTCAGTGTATAGGAAGCTGGACTCCTGCTCAAGTCTGTAAAATTTTCTGTGGCTATTTACAGATCGGCGAAGCAAAAGATGTCCCTGGAGAGGTCCCTAGAACGCAAGATGCCATACAGTGAGTGTCCCTGATGTTTCAGTATCCTGATCTTGACATCTGAGTACCATATTTATATATTTTTTTTTTGACTGCGAGCAGGACACTGGACAAAACGATATCAAACCTCGAAATGGAGTTAGCATCTGCAAGGGCGACACAAGAATCTATGCTAAATGGCGCGCCGTCAGCAGAATCAGAAGGGAAGCGGAAATATTTCATGGTCATTGGTATAAACACCGCGTTCAGCAGCCGGAAACGAAGAGATTCAGTTCGTTCTACATGGATGCCACAAGGTTTGCAGATCTTGTGCTTACCCTAGTCTACTCTCCTGTCTTGTAAAACTATTCTCTGACCCGTTTTTTTTTGTTTTTTTGGGTGCTTGGAACAGGTGAGAGAAGAAGAAAGATGGAGGAAGAAAAGGGCATAATCATTCGGTTCGTCATCGGTCATAGGTCAGTATACGGAAAAATGCATTTTGTATATCCCGTTTCAGAACAAAATGGGCAAAGTGAAATTTTCTAGCACTGTAATAGGAGTAGTTACTAATTGAAATACAGTAGTTGCTAGTTCACTGTCAGGAAACGGTTCTGTATTTTGACATCTGTAACTTCCTGTTGCTAAATCGGAAACTTGTATTTTCCATACTCGTAGTGCAACGCCTGGTGGTATACTGGACAGAGCAATCGACGCAGAAGACAGAAAGCATGGAGACTTCATGAGGCTGGTAAATTTCCTTCGGTGTTGCAGTACAGTGTTAGCTGTTTGTCGAATTTTACATGTGCTGAAGTGAAGGTTGCTTGCCAATCATTCAGGACCATGTAGAAGGGTACCTGGAGCTCGCAGCAAAGACCAAGTCGTACTTCGCGACAGCAGTGTCCATGTGGGATGCAGAGTACTACATCAAGGTCGATGATGATGTACATGTAAATATAGGTGCGCACCATTCACTCAAGCAATGTGTCTTTCCACGTTCTGTTTTCACCGCTGGGACAATGGAAAGACGTTCTGTTTTGGCCAATAGTGAACTAACAAAGATTATGCAATACTGCAGCAACTCTTGGAAACACCTTGTCAAGACATCGTTCGAAACCCAGAGTATACATCGGCTGCATGAAAACCGGTCCAGTCCTGGCTCAGAAGTAAGCTTCCATGGCTGTTATTAGCTCTTCCGGTTCTTGCAACAGCTGTTGAGGGCTCATTTGGATTGAAAGAAAAATTTTCTATTCCTACATTTTTTCTGTGAAATTGAACTGATTTCTGTAAAAATTTTGTACAATTTCTATGAAAATCCTTCATTCCAAAGGAGCCCAAATGTCCTGTTTTATTTTTTTCTGCAGGGGTGTGAGATACCATGAGCCTGAATACTGGAAATTTGGCGAATGGGGAAACAAGTACTTCCGACATGCGACCGGTCAGCTCTACGCCATTTCTAAAGATCTGGCGTCCTACATAGCACTTAACAAGTAAGAAGATTATCTCAGACATTACTTTCCCTGCTCTTCAGATTTGCAATTGTTTCTCTGACGGATGCCTGAGCTGACCATGATTGTACTACGACATTTCAGGCACGTTCTGCACAAATATGCTAATGAGGATGTATCCCTAGGATCCTGGTTCATCGGGTTAGACGTCGAACACGTCGACGATCGTCGTCTCTGCTGCGGCACGCCGCCAGGTATGGTTGATGCTTCCCCCCCTCTTTTTGAGCTGATTCGCTTCCTCTACCTGAAACCGGTTGTTGCGATCATGTGATGTCAGTCTACTCCCCAACTGTATCGGTAGTTAGTCTCTTTGCATACAACATACGTGCTCTGTATGGCATTATTAGGGGAACAGGTAGTTTGTGGTTGTTGTGAGTCAACTTCACAATCACAAAGTAGGTGTGGTATCAGCTTTCAGAAGCATGTGCTTGTCAACATTGTTTGCGGTGATCTAGTGATCTGTCATGACACCAGACATCACGCCTTTCCTATGCTTACGAGGTGTCAGTGGCCCATCAGAAGGAGTAAACATTTTACCATAGATACAGTTCTCGGAGTACTGTAGCGATTACATAATAGTAGGCATCATGTCTTCGTATTACAGTCTGAGCGTAATGAAAAATTGGAAATGCTGTATGACAGATTTGGCTGGAGCTAGGAAAAATAAAAATTAAACCAACCTGGTAAGGTGATAGTAGATGATTACCAAAAAAATTTGGGAGAATTGTTAATCGTGCACGATAAGTTTATAAAACCATTTCTGAGTACCTCAAAATTATAGGGATTTGCAAAACGTGCACAACAAAATTATAGACCATTTATGACTGATATACTTGTGCAGACTGCGAATGGAAGGCGCAGGCAGGCAACGTATGCGTTGCATCGTTTGACTGGAGCTGCAGCGGCATCTGCAAATCTGCGGAGAGGATCAAGGAAGTCCATCGGCGGTGCGGTGAGAGTGAGAATGCCATCTGGAGTGCAAAGTTGTGATAAACACTGACGAGCCAGTTCATTTTTGGAGAAATTTAAACTCCTATTACCAAAAGGAATCTTTATACATACCTATACAACCTCGGTTAGACAGAGTGACACTGAAGACGGCGACGACTGCTTGCAAATTCAGAGTGCATATGAAAACCATGAGAATGGACTATACGTAGACTCATGTGCACGTGCATGGATGACAGGGGTCTTCACTTTTTTCTCTCTTTGTTTTTGATGTTTTGATTTAGGAATTGGGTCCTTGTAAGGGAACTTTTCTGTTTTGGTGCTTGAAAAGGTCCCGGGCTTATTCATAAAGCACAGCTTGGAGAGGATTGATGAGGATGGGGACGAGAGTGAAAGGAGAGGGAGACAGCACTCCTCCCCCCAACATTCTTGCAGATTTCCCCATATTTGGTACTGTTGTCAAATAACATAATAAAACTTCTTCTCCAAGCTAGTTTATTATCTTCATGCGTTGAGCAAGTTCTGATTTCTGGTCCTTATATGTGTTGAATTCTGTCATATTTTAAGAACTGAACGCTATAGATCGAGTGCCACACAGGAACTCATCTTGCGTGGCACTTACTTCATAACCTCCCAAGTATAATCATGAAAGAAAGTGTGAGTTGCCGGCTAAAAAATGTTTAAAACATATGGTCTGAGAAAACTCCAAAGTAATTTACAAGAGCTTTAAACCACCCAAGGTGGATCCCAGATTGAACCCTTCAATGTTATTACACCGTTTCGGACCTTTTCTTGATATACATTTGGAACTCTTACTTGTGTACCAGATCGTGGTTTGATGGCGCAAAACGTGATCTTCAGGTCCCCTATTTGTCTTCAGGCTTCTGTGCCGCGGCTTGAGTAGTCTCTCTCTTCTTTCTCTTGGTCTGCACAATGGGCTCTTGATGTCTACGCAGCCGTTGCGTTCCACTTCATCAGACTTGGCATGCAGATTATTTATTCAGATACCGTATTGTCAAGCTCCGAAAAATAATTATACTATCCTGCTCAACTGGGACTTTTACTCATGTAATCAGCAACCAATAATTTTAAATATACGCAACCAATAATTTTAAATATACAATTTACTGATAAAATAATGGTGAAGTTCTAGGGCCCTTTGGGAGAGCTCCATAAAGCTGATTCTCAGTCATAATCAGTGAAGCCATACCAAACACTAATTATCAGGAGAAGTGATTCTTACTGATTTTACAAAGTTCTTTTTGAAATGAACTAAAGGCTGGAGCTAGAAAAAGTAACTTCGTTCTGTGGAGTGATTCTCTGTCCTGGTTCTAAAAATTTATCCTAAGAATAAAAAAGAACTACTTTCAGATATTAAAATTGCTTTTCGACAAAGATTCTGATAGGACTTAGGATGCCCGATCTTTTGGTGAGGCGATAACTATCGATTTGGTGGAGTTGACCCTCGCGATCTGACTATAAACAAATAGGTTATGTGCGCTTTAGCAATCGCAGAACCAACTCTGAATGGTTATTAACCTCATCAGAACAGGAAGATCAGCCTGATCACGAATATCAATTCCTGCAAGCAATCAAAAAATAAGTAAAAACAAGATAGCAAACTAAAATCTCTCAAATATAAGGTTCTCAAGAGCTATCTAACAGGTGCTCATTGGACACAACTGAAGATAAAAAAATTTACACAAAAGCTAAACTATAACAAAAAAAAAAACTAAGTGCTTCTGACGGTGGCTGGGACCTTTAAATAGTGTGAAAGACGACCAGAAGGTGCTGAGGTCATCCTCAAACCCTAGAACGCGTCCCTAATAGGGTCAACTTTATACACGAGCTAACGGCCTAAGTTGAAGCGATGCAACAACTTCTGTATAAAAACGATGATTGGCATTGAACTCTGATATGCTATAGAGGTAGGGACGGATCTATTCGAAAGTAGACTTCATAAACTTTACAGAATGTACTTAAACATCTGAATTAGATTCCACATGAAGTCGTAGCTTTTATTGTAATTTTGTACTTTTTTGCAGTCTAAACCTATCGTATGTAAATATCTTTATTAAAGTCCTCATTAAAAAGTATGATGTTCACATTATCTTTCTCTACTTGAATTAGAGTCATCCTCGACTCATGTTCAGATTGCAAAAACCAACACTCCAACATGCCCTCCTAAAATTATGAAAGTTGGAGGCCACGAGAGTATGTATGTGATCTCGTCATCCTCTCTCATTTGATTTCAAGTCGTCTTTGTCTCAAGTTCAAATTGCAGAACCGTCACTCCACTGTGCTTTTTAAAAATCATGAAAGATGACGGTCACGAGGGTATTCTGATGCGATCAAGCGACGTAGCAAGGAGATATAAAATCTCATTATTCTCTCCTTTATAACAAGCCGTCTTTGGCTTGATCTAATAATCAGCAAAATTTTTGTTGTTATATTAGATCACATGATGAGCAAGTAGCTAAGCCACAATAACTTTTCCTGCTTCATGAGCTACTCCTGTTGATAGAACACAAAAATAGAGAAATTTTGCAAGGCATTGTTAGTGTTAGCATATGCTATTGTTTTATCTTATTTTTGCATTTTAAAAGAGTATTTCAGATTAGTACATATGACTATTTTAGATAATAAAAAATCTCCAATGTCATTATATTCGTCAATAGCATGAAAAACACAATAGCTAAAACATTGCAAACTGCCATTCTAAAATAATCTCTTCTCTAAATAATTCAGGTTATAAAAAACATCAAATTCAATATAACCTTAAAAAAGTTAAAGAAGATTTGAGCTTCAACTTTGCCTCATATAAATCAGTGCAATAAAAAAGCCTATTCTCAGCATGTGTGTCCCCAACTGCAACAATTTGAACACAATGCACTAGTGTTTTTGGGATGAATGAAACTCCTTTCACACAACTTGTTATCATCATAAATGAAATGTGCAGTTTGTGACAAAGCATAAACCATTGTAGGCTAAACTAAGCATTAAAAAAATACTAGTATAAACAGTGGGCAATTACAATTCAACACAAAGCAGTATGAGAGTATTCAGATGTGATGAGTGACTCACAACGTGTATCATGTTTGTTACTCTCCATTGTAGTAGGTAACACACAAGCATCATTATTCATACTCTTCATTTTTTCAAGTAGCTTAATATCTCGTTCAGACTTCTACTGACTCTCCCGCAAGATGTTAGGCATAGGACAAGAAATAAACAAGTGCTCTCTATCTATTTGTGCTATTTTAATAACAGATAAAGT
>BCLH01001426.1:51873-73339 GCA_001602315.1 Zoysia pacifica | reverse complement strand
AATCTGTAATTCTGATTGAAAATAAGAATGATGTAGCTATTAGTTTCTATCATGTCCAAAAACGTTAACATTATGCTGTGTAATTTAAGCTTTGCAGGTTCAGAAGATTTCATCCAACCTTCATTGTTCAAAGATCTATCGTGCCACCATGGCTCATTTTGAATCTGAGGTAGTTTCAGTCATCAAGAGCAGTATCAGCAGTAATGACATTCTCAGAAGTAGCTCCATTATGTTTCTTAAATAGAGCCACATGCTTCTGGTAATCTTCAAGTTCCTTCTCCAGCTTCTCAATAAACTGGCTGGTATGTTCAAGAGATTGTTCATACTTATATTTCTCCAAGGCCTATGCATATTGTCAATATGTATAACTTATTAAATAGAAAACGAAAAGTAAATAAGAGAAGCACAACAGTATCACAAATTCAGTTTTAGTTACCTTCTGTTTAGAAAGAGTGTCTGGAGGTGACATGACCTTTGGCTGCACATAGTTCTTCCCTCTATAAAAGATGATGGTATTATTGGGTTTAATATCAATAACTGTGCCTTTGCTGAGCCTTGTCAATTCCTCTGCAAATTCATACACTTGGCCAGGCCGACAGGGCTTGCAAATCACCTTCACAGTCTCATGGTTTTTCCAATGCAAATGCATGTTGAGAACAACGCCACCAAATACCCCTCTCCTCCCAACAGGAACATAATTTTTCTTCTTGTCCCCAGTTCGCCTAAGGTAAAATTTTTCCTCCTCGGTCAGGATCTCAGGATCATGAACTGGTTCTGGCGTCCTTGGAAGGTCGTACTTCCTCAACTTCTCAATCAGCCACTCTTCCTTCCTCTTAGCCTATATTCTCATTAAAAAGTTTGTCACTGTTGTAGTTCATCATATCAATATAACAATTAAATCTGAATGCAAATGGGAAAACTTATCAGTGCATCAATTCAACATCTTATGCCACAGATTCACGGCACCAGAAATGTATGAATGTTGCAGAATTACCAAACATTTATACCTTCTCGAGCCTGTATCTGATCCTGACTTCAGGGTTCGGAGACTTCATCTTCTTCTTGGCCTTAAGGCGATACCACTTGAGCTGGTTGACCTTTGCCTTCCTTGACATCTTCTTCGGCCGCGCGTGCCTCTGTTCAGCCTTCTGATTCAAGCCTGAGTCTCCCACCGCGAATCTCGCGAACCTGCCGTCCGAGTTCAGAGTGACGGCCGTGCTCCCGCACCTTACAGGCTGACGAATCCACCACCACCTCCGCACAATGGTATCCGGTCGAGGACCGCACAAAGAACACGCCACAGGAGGTGACGAATGCGCGCCGCCGTTAAGCAGGTCCCGAGAGCCACTGATCAAGAAAGCACCCATTTGGTGAAGTGATTAAATAGGGGGATGAGGAGACCACTGAGCTGGAGATGGGTGAGGGTGAGGTGACGAACCTGACGGATGCCAGAGACACGACGGAGAGGATGGTACGGCGCCCAGCAAGCTGAGGCGCGAGAGTCGCCATGGCAACGGGCGGCGAGGACACCTGGCGGCGCAAGACGGGAAAGCCGGCGACAGGCGCCCAACGATGTTGGTTTAGGCACCAGTCAATCAATCATGGGCTTATGGGCCTATATGAAAGGGCCGTGCGGAGGACGAACACCAGACAATCCTTCAAAGCAAACACAACAAAGACTGAGGCTGAAAACCGTACCGAAATTTCCTGTCTCGATCTTGAATAGACAGAAAAACCAAAAACAGTAACAAAAATGATATGACTTTTTTCTGACTATTTTAACAAAATTCCGTTTCTATATAAATTTTTTCATTTTTACTGTTTTTCCAAAATACGGAAATGAGATGTCATCTAAACATGTTTTATGAAAAATAAATATTAAAAGTTATAACCAAACAATCTTTTATTAACATATATTGTTAGATTGTATGTTGTGAATTTAATTGCAACTTATATTTTATATTTTAAGACTTTGAACTATATATGAATATTCGATATATATTTTATTCATATTTTTGACATTTTTTCGGTTACCGACTATTTTGTTTTGTTTTGAACTCTATATTTATCTATTCGTTTTTGTTTCTAGCTTTTTAGTTTCCGTTTTCATTCGATGTTGTAAATATAAAAATAAAAATAGTAAAGTTATATTTCCGACCATTTCTGTCTGTTTTCAATCTTAGTCAGGACGCAGGGTGCAGCAAGCGGAGGGCGATTAGATGCGGAGGTGCAGTGTCGGAGCCTGGTCGGCGGCAGCACGCGGGGCTCGAAGCCGGATCCCGATCGGCGGTGGCTCATGCGGCACGTGGGGCTTAGGGCGGGGTTGCGACTCTGGTCGACAGCGGGCGATGCACAATGCGAAGTCGCGTGGGAATGGTGGAAGGCAGCGGCGCGTGGGACTCGGGGCTAGAGCCCGGCCAGTGGCGGCGCACGCGGTGCGTGGGGCTCAGAGCCAGGGTCGTGACTCTGGCCAGCGGCGGGTGACACACAGTGCGAAGTCGCGCGGGGATGGATGAAGGCGGCCGTCCATCACGGGAGGACGATTGACGTGTGCAAATCAGACAGCAGCCGGAGGCTTCAGGTCTCTAGCGGTTTGCTCGCTCGGCTTAGCGGTTACGGGAGTTTTATTTTATTTATAATTTATAAAAAGTAAGATTTAAACTTTTTAATTAATATATAAAAAATAAATGGACAGAAATCTATATTTTGAAGATCTAAATCATTTAGCATGGCAAAAGAAGCTATCGTTCCAATTGTTAGAGCGCGCGGTAGACGCAATGTCAGCGGCTTCATTCCACATCGGATTGAGCCGCGCTAATTTCCTTGGCGCAGCCGTGGTCTATTCCATTGCATGACCTTTCGAAGCTCAAAATCTTAAGTACTAGTCGCGCCGGCTGAGCCGCACTAGCGCTTTCCAAATTCCAAAGAAAGGAGGGCACAAAGAGTTGGCGCGGCCCAACCTGCATAGTGAGCCCAACCCAGCCGTACAGCTCTCATATCCTTAGAAGTGAGACTCCTGGATTTATCTATTCCTACAGAAAATAACTTTAGCAGTAGCACACATATAACATAATTTCAGAAGCACACATGGCGTATAACTTATATTTGTAACATATATCATAATAAACATAACTCAGAACACATAGTTCATACAGCACATGGTACATATTCATACAAATGTGCCTAATTCAAAAACCCAGTGTGAATGGCTGCCACTTCTTTTTCGTGCGGCCCGGATTTGGTGGGAGCACATTTCCACTCTGTAGGTCATATCTCCTCATATACAACTGTTTGAGGATGTTGCCGTGGTGGAGATTGTTGCGTTGTCTCCACTGTATTAAATATCGTCCGTATTGCATTGTGTGACAACGAAACTAATGTTAGCAAATATGTTAGGGTCGAATCTGGTTGTACCGTGAGTCCTCATCATGGGATTTCGGACTCCCTCACATTTGTCTTACCATGCGCCTGAGCACGCGATGGAGCCTCTTCAGCTGCCAGAACCTCCAATCTCGACCAGTTGAGCCGAAGCAACATCCGGAGGTTGGATACAATTTAATTTCTTTGCCAGATGTTGGTAACTCTTGCGGACCCTCTGTTGTGCATCAAAACCATTAGTTTCAAGAGAAACATGCAAACAAAGCACAAGTATATAATCCTACCATAGCAAAAATATGTAAAGCACTAGTTTCTTGTTGTGATCCATGTGGGTATCACAATGCCTCTCCGGCCTCGTTTGAAAGCTGAATAAACTGCACTGCCTGCAAGCACAGGTGTCAACACAAAATCAATAATTATTAGCAATATGCACACTAACTTATTGTGTAGTTATCCAACGGTGAAAGGATACACCGAGAAGAAGGATTGAATCAATAAACTTAAAGAACTTTATTTCGCTACAAACTTAAACTTTAAAACCTTATAAAAAATAAGAGCAACTTAATTAATTTTAGTAGGCTAAGACCCCCTAACAATGCTAGTGAAATAAAAAAACAACAAACAAACACTAGCACAATAGTCACCAAGAGAAATTATAAAGCAACCTATAACTCTACTCAACAAATATGAAAAGCAGAAAGTAAAGAGAGAGTTAAGAGACTCTTCACTTAGACTCCAGAAAGCACATCTTCTGGTCTTCTGGCTCATCGAATTGTCGGGTGGCCTCCTCGAACTATCTAGTGACTCTCCTTAAAGTTAAAAACTAGGGTCTTCTTCTTTAATTTGACTTCTGCTTCGCTTACTTTGCTTTCTCGCCATTTTTAGTACATTTTGTAGTAACTAAGATCATTCATACCTTCATACCTCATAACACTTGTATGACCTGAGAACGAATGACTTGTTCCTTTTTAATAGTACTAGCGATCTTATGGACTCTTTAACTAGTTCTTAGCTTTAGTCCACCAATGCCTGGTACTCCTCAACTTGGGATTGTCTTTGTCATCAATCGAGAAAGCCCACCATGTTGACATAGAAATTGTGGGGTGGTACTTACAATCACAAATGTTACCTGTAGTGCTCACTCATATCATCAATCGAAGAAGCTCACCATGTTGACATAGAAATGTGAGGTGGTACCTACAATCACAAATGTTACATGTGGTATTCATTCAATCATCAAAATTAATTCATACTTTTTAGCGGACTTCAAAGGTCATAAAGCTACGGCCCCAAAGAGAAGCTACAACCATCCACCACGCTGATAGTTGGGAGAGCAGATTGTCGAAGACGATCTGCAATAGCAAGATTGAAGTTGGCAAGAATTGAAATTTGGGATTGGAAAATGTTAGAATATTGGAAACATTTCAAATAACAATTCCACATAAATCCCAAAGACCCAATCACATATGGAAGGAGAATATTACACATATCAAGGTAAGCAATTATTCTTGTAATGGCAGGTTCGCTACCATATATTTGTATAAATGGTACGCTAGTTATCATATATATTATGTTATATATGTCAGCCTGGTTACGGTATACATGAGCGCTTTTATGTATAAAAAGTGGGGCGAGACGTCGTCCAAAACACACAACCATTCTCTTTTTCTCCCGTCCTTTGAGTGTTGTGCTGCTTTGTCTTCCTCACTTGTCGCCAACGTGCTATCGACGCCGAAAGAGCAAGTCTCTGAAACCGATGTCCCTTTATGTCCCTGCACCAGTAAGGGTCGTATAAGGTTTTTTAGAAGTGCCTTCGGGATTGCTTGTTGTTCGTTTGCTCCCCCTTCGATACATCTGATTACTTCCTCTTCGCCGCCGATCGTCTACTGCATCTACATCGATGCATCTACTATTTGTGTAACTCCTATTGTAAAAATGACATGCCTCTCTCTGTTTTTATTATTTATGTGCATTCTGTTACTGGCATTAGAGATATCGTAATTGGTTTGGCAAATTTGGATCGTAGTGCTAGTATGCATCATATGTAGTATTTCAGATGTTGTTATAGTTAATCTTTTTCTAATTGCCAGAGTTAATTGAATCATCACTAAAATGTGATTATTTCCAACACTATTGGTGCCAATATTCTCCCAAGTCTAGCTATGAATAGGGAGAAAAATCTAGGAGATAGTGCTCCCACTAGCATCGAGGAATAGGTAGCTCACAAGCAGGTGCCACAGCCATGCACGTGCGTACCTCTCAACAACAGCCTCTGGAAGTTCTTCCTATGGCAAGTGAGAAAAGTTGTTTTCCTTTCCATCTTGGGCACGCTCAAGTGGTCTAATACCAACACAAAACTCAGCAATGTCCCTCCATGCAGCAGGCTGCACCATCCCACATATGGCAGGTCCATTGATTCGCAGACCAAATATCATGGCCACATCCATCAATGTGACTGTGAGCTCCGAGCAAGAGAGGTGGAATGTGTGCGTCTTCGGCCACCAACGATCAACCAGTGCTGTAAGTGCGAGACAATCAATGAGCAGTAGACCTGCATTGACCAGTCTGGCCAACGGCAAGAGACCAGCACACCAAATGAATGGCACGTACCGCTAATCCCATGGAAGTGCATTGTGCATGCGAGCTCTCAAAGGCTTCATGACCTATCAAGACAGCAATGCAGTGGATCATCCAAACAAATACTGAAATGTAATAATCACTACTTATATAATCAAGTATTTAACTGTCCTGATCGACAAAGAAGGTGTGCTCGGTGTTTCTCATCATAATACAAGTGAAGGAGCGGAAAGATTGGGTGGGGCCATCTCTCTTCAATAAATAAAAGATATTTTGCACACATAATAAATGACAACAAAGTGTCATGAACATTATACTACACGTAATAAAGAAAATGTAGGAAAGAAATAAAGAAAAATAAAAAGATACAAGGATGAACTAGGCTAGAAGATAATACAGCAACCGTTCCTGGCAATGGCGCCAAAAATGCTTGTTGGTATTTCTTACATCCACCGATAAATCTGCAAGTGCACAAAACCGTTGTAGCACTTCCCTCAAGAGTGTTCCTAAATTTTTCGAACACGAGGAATATGTGCGTACTATCTTCTAATAATTACTTAATCCAGGAACAATAAGAACTAGGTTGGTTTGGGTAGAGAGGGGTTCTCAAAATATCTAAATCTGGGACAAGGTAACGTCGATTTCTAACGCATTACTTCGGGCACCGGTTTCCTCCTGCATCCATAGTCTAATCCAGCTTCCAGCACTACTACGTACTCGACATGAAGGATTTCAATGAACGGACACAGTTGTCACCACCTGTCACCTACCTCTACAGAGTATGGAGTACACAATAAACAAAGGTAACCACTATCCTAGACACCACGTCTACGAAGTAAGTTACTACCTTAACTCTGCTATCAATAAAGGATTAAGGTACTCTAAACAATATATAATAATGAACCGTAAACAGTAAGAACTAGATCTTATTGAATCAACAGACTGTATGAACATGCAAGAGTATCACAAATACTTGAACCAAGAAGCATTTGTACATCATAATCTTGGAGATGATGTCGAAAGACCCGACACTCGTCCCAGCACCTCGGGAGCAGCACCAAAGTATAGTATTAGAGAAGACACAAACATGCCTTTCGCTCCTTCGCACGATCCTCGAAGACACTCGTCAGGGTACAAGCGTCGAGAAGGTGCCGACAAGGACGACATTTCTCCTTGATACCCCTCACTTTCTCCCTATCTTCTAGACATTAAGAGCTACTGCTAATGCCAATGGAGTGGTGCTCTTTGCCTTCTTGTGGTGTGTCTTGAAGTGGGGGAGGGGCCCTCCTTTAATAGTCAGTCCAAGGCAGTTCACGAAGGAAATATTCTCTGGCATGCATGCAGAAACAACTTGGTGAGCAAGGCAAGGAATCACTGGTCAAAACTTGGTGCCAAAGGCGCCAATTACAATCGGCTAATCGTTGGCATTTCGAGCCCGCCTTTGGCTGGGTCCCCCTCTCACTTGTCTTGTGTGGGATTCTTCTAGATATTGCTTTTGGCTCTAAGGGTTGACTCCTTTCCACATGGCCTCGCCGGATTCATCGGTTTGTTGACTTTCACTATTCTAGTATATTTTCTCATTTTATTTTGCTTATTTCCATCTACTTCCAACTATAAATCACAAGTGTTGATGTTTTGTATCGCCGGCATAGCAGAATTTGTGTAGCAGAGAGGGATTCGTGCATGCTCCTCGTTGAGGTGGCCTAGTGTACAAGAGACTTAAGAGATTTTGGCCTGCTTCGGACCGCCATAGAGATGTAATAGCCTACGTCCTAGATCGGGGGTGTGTATAGATCGTGGGACTTGATCGAATGGGGTTACAATAACGCTGGGGTTCTTGCTCGAGCAAGAGCTCTAGATCTTTGAGTGCGTGTTTCTACTTTTCGTCATATCCTGCGTCTAAGGTCCTCAGTGCGCCCTTATATATGGGTCGGACTGGGGTTACAATGGTTAGGTGCCAAGTAATCAGGTAGCCTCTAATGGGTGGGGCCTTAGGCATTTGGAGTTGTTGCGCCTAGCAGACTTTGAGCGCCAGGTCATTGTGTCATTGTCTTTGTCTTTGTCCTTTGTCTAGCATGGGTGGTACAAAGTCAGCTTTTCCCTTCATCGTCCAACGGATCGAGCTTGCGCACAATGTCAAGAATCTTCGCGCTTGTCGAGTGTTGGTCGTCCAAAGGTAGTGCCCGACCAGGGGGTCGGACAAGAGGGACAAATACTGATTCGAGGGTCGGATGGGCCTTGACTTGGTAGAGTCTATCCGCAGCGTGCGATAGGATGGGCCATCTTTCATGGCTAGGCCTTTTGAGTGGGGCGAAACTGTAGATACCCGGGATATATGATCCTGACAACATGCATGCATAATTTCACCAACGCTTATGGAAATAGTTAGTAATAAGTCCTACCACTTGTTAGTTGTCACTTGGATATCATTTATGCAAGGATTTGACAGACAAATATGGATTTTAAGGACTGCCAACACCGTGCCACGTGTAGGCAGTGGCGTGCTATTTAGTTGGCTGCAGTCGGGAGCTTGTCCCACAACATGCAAAAAGAAGGTGTGAGCTTGGCTCAAGGGAAACATTTCTTTCTAGACTTGCCAACCGCATGCAGCCTTACATAAAATGATTAATGATATTAGTACATGATTATTATTATTTAAATAATATTTAGATATTTAAAAATTATAAAGACTTGATTACCATAATAAAAATGTTTTATGTATTTAGACAAAGTAAATAATATTGTAATATTTATTATACCTTTTAAACTTTATATATTATTAAGATAACCAAACACCATCTTTTCTTAATCAGACTTATACGAGCCAGGTGATAGAACCAGGCAACCATGCAACTGCACTACATCAAAAGGATATGATCTTTGCTAATTTGTTCCAATAACATTATACAATACATATTTCATCCGTGGATAATGAAACAGACAATTAGGCAACATATCCATACATATGCATTCTATACACAACAAGTCCATACATATGGTTATTACATATCAAGTCCATAGTACATACATATTTTGAAATAACACTTTACCTTTGTATTGTATTCCAATCATAATACCCATTGTCTCACTCTTCACTTGATATGATTTGAATTCCTTTAGTGGCTAACAATTCTGTGTTCATTCCATGATTGTCCCATCCAAGCATCAGTTGCCTCCCATTGTGAGTACAACATGTTATAAAATCCTAGATTTTGCCATTGGTATACCTTTGTGAAGGGTGGTTGTGTGCTACGATCATCCCACTCATAATTCTAGTAGTCATTAGCTTGGTTGTATGAGGTGTCACTTTCTCCATAAGAATGGTAGCTGTCATAATGATGTTGCCTACCTCCCGTCGGGGTCCTCGACGACTGTGGAGCACCATGGTTTTTATCCTGGGTAGTGTGTGTAAAATCTGTTGCGCGTGCAAAAGAAGTAAAGTGTAAGAAAAAAGAGTCAAAATGGTCATATGATGCAAAGATATGGTTACCTACGAATAATGAGTAGTGGGTGGTGGTTGTGACTTAGGAACTACAATGCCTGATGGATCTTCAGATGAAGTGTGGGACCTACTATCATTTGACTTCTAGGCTCTATTTGATACAGGTAGAACTTAATAAAAAAGCAGCTTATTTTCTAGCTGGTGAAAAGTAGCTGAAAAATAAGTTGATGTTTAGTTCATTCTGAGAAGCTACTGAACTAATAAGCTGTAAAACAAGTTTGCTGTTTGGCACAACTTTTGCTTATTTTTGTAAATAAGCTAAAAATAAGCTGTGCCAAACAAGGCCCTTATAAGGTGAGCTCCATCCGACATCTCCAAAATCTTTGGAGTCATCGCACCCCACGTCCTTACCTTTACTAGTTATCCTTGTCTTTTTGGCTGCCTTCTTCCTTCTTAAGATTTTGAACCTTCCACTTTCCTATGTGAGTGCAACAACATTATCATCTTCCCACTAAAATATAGTTAAAGCACGAGACAATTGTTAGCAACTATCCACTAGCATCATCATCTGTCACAAGATGAGAGGGCTGAGGAGTGTCATTCTTGGTGGCCTTTTCATCAAGGGTCAGAATTGGATCTGCCATGTTCCATCCAATCTTGAATAGGATTCAAAAAATCATACAATGAGAGCTCCATGAGACGATCAAAAGGATCAGCTTCGGATTCTTTATAGGTTAATCTAGCATCCCGCTACGGATTCGAATGTTGTACTTGACATACACCAACTTATGCAGTTTTGCTTAAGATAACCTATTGCACACTTTTGTGTAGATCAATGTGAATGTACTTCGATTGCGCTCACATCCACTAGATGAAGTGCATTATGACACTAGGTGGAATGCAAGCTTCTGGAGTTTAGATGTGTTAAGACCAAACAAGTGCCACCATTGGGCAGAGGAAGTATTGTGATCAACTATCATCTTGTTGGTCAATTAAGTGATAAATGCACCTTGTTTTCTTCTTCAAATTTCAGCCTCCTCGAGGGCTTGCACACAAAAGCTGTTGGATGCTATGCTTGAAATTGCCTCCCGAAGATCATTCAACATATTTTGGCCCATGCTGTATGCATAGTGTGTTCTTAGGCTCAACGTTGCAGTTGTACATAGAACAATATAGTTAGATATAGGAAGTCCTCTTGTCCAGATTTCTTCAATGCAGCCTGTAGCTCCTCATCATCCTCCTCATTCACATACCTCTCACTTATAGCTTATTGCCTTATCATGACCTCTCTAGCTTGGTCCTTCCTCCGCTTAATAGTCCTATCAAGCTCATGATGGAAAAAGTCCCAAATTTCGGCAAAAACATGAACCACAATGCTGCCACGATGTGCCAAATGCTACTTGAATCATGTCGCACCACCCTCTCTCTTCACGTTTTTATAGTACTTATAACGGAACTCTGGATATACGTTCTCCCTATGTTCTCAAACTTTATCGGACTCATCTGCCATCCTATAATGGATAATGCCTAAAAAAAATAATCAACTATGTTTTAAAGTTTCAAAGAAATCCAAAAATATTTGACAAAAATCGATCAAAATAACCAACTCACCTCCTCTGCTGGAAAACCGAGTAGATTGGTCGGCTTACCTCTATTATTGAGCGGCTAACCGCTGTTTTCGGCTCGTTAGCTGGCTTCGCTGCAGAAATGATTGGCTAGTTGCCCTTACCGCTCGGCCACAACTTGCGGCCGGCTTGCCACCTTGACAGAGCGCAAGACGAAACCCTCTGGCTAGCCACTCCCAAACAATGATTTTTGTGGTCGCGGCCCCGGACAGTGGGCTAGATCTGCATAATCGTCAGGGGAGCTCGCCGATGGTGACAGAGAGACAGTCATGGGCATGAATGTGGGGTTCTGGACTCAGGATGAGATAAGAAGCTTTTATTTTTTTTCCATATTAATATCCGTGAATTTTTTTTCAACACGTAAATTCTAATACTTTCAAAAACAGATTCCACTGGACTGTTGCATTTTTCATCTAGTTATATATATATTTTTTGTTTCAAATTGCATCAAAATTTCAAAATTCAAAAAGATTTATATGCAAAAACCGATCTACCGTCCAAATCAGACCGGACCAGTTTGATCGATTTTCATGAGAACCGACCCAGTTTGGGTGGTTTCGCAAACCTTGCTCATATGTCGTGCTGCTGGCGCTGCCTGCTAGACATCGGATCGGTTGAGCCGTCCATGCGGCACGCATCCACATCACCTCTGCAGTGCTCCGGTTTGCAAACCAGATCAGGATCCACGGCAGTCGGTATGGCAGCAGCCAGCCCGAGCAGTCGACCGATCCACCATTGATGCCCGCGGCCTTGTCATGCGGCCAAGGCTCTGAAAGCTGAGACCTGAGAAAAGAGGTTTGAAGAAATGTTATCAGGTTTAGAATTTTTTAACAGTTAATCTTCAGAAATATAAGTAAGTTCCTTCAAATTTTTGAAGTTTTCAAATTTATTTTGTTAGTCTAATGGAGCTTTTAGTGTAGATGCTCCTCTGAGTTACTCTGAGTTTTTTTTAACATTTAGTCTTCTAATTTGACTTTGAATTTACTTTTAAACTGTTAATCTTGGGGATTTCAATGGAAGTGTCCTTGAGTTACCAAAATTTCTCAAATTTGTTCCCTTAGTTTTATCTCATCGAGCTTTTTGTGTAAGTTTGGAACTTTTAGTCTCATAATTTAAACTTGAATTTAATCTTGAATGGTTAATTTTCGAGAAATCAAGGAATTTCTCTCAAGTTCTTAAAGTTTTTCAAAGGTGTTCGATTATTTTCGCCTTGTAGAGCTCTTTTATGTAGGTGCCCTTAAAGTTACTTCGGGTTCTGAGTTTGTAACTTTTAGTCTTCTAATTTGAATTTAAGTTTGAAAGGTTAATCTTTGGAAATTTAAGGAAGTTTCATACTCAGAACTCGAATAAATAGGCACATATACGAAGAGCTCGACGAGACGAAACTAACAGAATAACTTTATGAAACTTAGAGAACTTGAGAGGACTTCTTTGAAATCCCGAAGATTAACGGTTCAAAATTAAATTCAAATTTAAATTATAATATTAAACGTTCCAAAAACACATAGTAACTCATAGGGCATCCACACGATAAAATTAATGGAAGAACTTTGAAAAACTTCGAGAATTTGAGTAAATTTTCTTGCATTTCTGAAAATTAACCATTTAAAAATAATTCAAACTGATAATATCCCGTGAATATTGTTGTCAGGTCTCAGCGTGGGGAGCCGTGGCCTGGCCGCACGGGAAGGGACGCGGGCTGCGATGGTGGATCGACCGACTGCTGCCGTACTGACTGCCGTGGATATCCTTGCGAACCGGCCGTGCCTAGGTTTTTTTCCGCTTCGCAGAGCAAAGCTTCACCCCAGTCTCCCAGTAACAAGGACGCGGATCTCTCTGTCCAGTAAACAATGGAGACCCAAGGTGCAGCGCGCAGGAGCATTCGCCCTCCGACGGCGGCGCAACCCCTGTTCCTCCTACTCCTCCTCGCGGTGTGCTCCTGTTCCACCGCTGCTGCCGGCGCTCTGGTGGTCGGTGAGGACTATGACCGCCCGGCGGCCCGGCCCCACAGCAAGGCACTCCTCAGCCTCTTCCCATGGAGCAAGAAGAAGGCCTCCTCTTCTTCGGATCCGCAGCAGGTAACTGCAGGCTACATCCTCTGCTCCCTTTCTCGCTGACAATTTGTTGCCTTCCTGTCTGGGATTGATGAGTTTGCAACGGTTTAGGGTTGTCTAGATGAAAAGGTCCACAAAGCGGCACTTCATTGATTAGGCGATCTTTGAGCGGCTATGTATGGGACTTGGTAATTTTCAATATTGAGAGAAAGCAAAACAAGATACCTAATGGGGAAATCATCAAATTGACAGGTGATGCGCTCTTCCATGGTTGCTTATCTTTAGCGGAGCATGGGATAGGTGCTGCACTGCTTTTCTGAATGTTGGTTTTAAGGCCCGAGGCCTCCCCAAAAAGCTGCAGGATGCTCATTGCGTGACCAACATCACTTGTAGCTGGCCGAAGATAGAGCCTTGCATCATCCGCATAGAGGGATGGGCGATTTTAGTGGACTATACAACAGGATAAGAGTGGGTGAACAACTGAGTTCAACTTCCGAAACTCTTGCTGCCGTCAGATTGAGTGTTTCCGTGACCAAGATGAATAATAGGAAAGAGAGGTTCTTCTTATTGCAACCCCATGCCGATGAGAAATTAAACTCCCAGGGATTCCATTTAAGATCACTTGTGCGATGAAGTAGCAAGAAGGCCAGTTAGCATATCCCAAAAAATTATCCCAAAACCTAGCCTTTCTAAAACTTCCAAGAGATAGGACCAAGAAACCGAGTCAAATGCCTTCGAAATGTCTAGCTTCAAGAGAATTCTTGGCCAGAGGTGGCTGCCAGGGTTGGTGATGGCTAAATATAGAAAACAAATTGAATCTTAAATTAACCTAGCTGTGATACCATGTTAGGAAATCATATTATATTCCTGTGAGGCGGATAGGTCTATATATACGGAGTGCATGTGGTAGTTCAATATGCACATAACCCCTTATACAGTAGTGTTATGCACAAAAGGAACTATTTCTTAACATACACCACACAAGGATTTTGCTTAATGGCGGTACTTGTGGTAGTGTAGACGATGGTGGTTGATGACAGTGGAGATCGTCCAGTTCTTGACTGAGTGGCAGTGGACTCTCCTTTGCTGCCCTTTTTGTTTCTAATGCTGATGATCTATCAACTCTTTGAGGTTCATGTCCAAATACAATTTTTGTGATGGACTAGAAACAGGAGCCATGGGAAAGGATGTTTGCAACCTGATACCGAATGTCATGGCTTTTTGGGCAAGGATACTTAGGCCTTATCACTTTGCCTACAACTTGAGAGATATTGGGGGTTGGGCAATTAATTTAATTTCATCATTGATTGGTTGATTCCCAATGACTGCTGGGCCCCTCTTTATATAGAGGTAGAGGCAGCCCTAATCCCAAAATTAACCTAAATAACCTTACTTAAAGACTGGGAAGGTCTGCGGTAAAGAAAACCAAGATGCTACAGTAACATACACATCCTTCTATTATAGGGAAGAGAGACAGTCCTTAGCCATCTCATTCCAGACTGGGCCATCAGAGGCTGTATCGTATCTTAGAGGTGATTTTAGTCAGTAAACACAGCAAAGGTATAACCGACAAGAAATGCCCTACCACCCTAACCATAGGAATACACCTCAGCTCGAAGCAAGTCTAGTGCACAGACATTTCACACAGAAGCAAGACACCATAAATGGTGTTCATCCCTCAATAATGCCTGTAGTAGGTAATTGTCGTGGACTCTTTTGTTGGTCGAGTCTACAATCACGTTCCCTGCTTATGTCTCCTCTCACGTCTCATCAGCGGCACTGTAACATTATTGATGCATTGGTTTGCTTTCTCGAAGACACAAGCATTGTGATGTTTCCAAACAAGCCAAGCCCTGATGATGATCCATTGATCCCTGTATTTAAGCCTTTTCTGTGATCTGTCATGATCTTGATTGCTTTTCATCACGATTCAGCGAAGCAATGTTCATGCTTTTCTGGCACATATCGCTGCAAGCCCAAGGGCCGAAACATCTGGAACCAAAAAATCTCGGGCAAGTATCCAGGAAAATAGGATATGGTGAAAGTTCTTATCAGTCTGATCACAAAGCAATCACTGACTAGGATGTAGCAGAACCTCGCTTGGCAAACACTTTTTTTTTGTTTGAAAATATAGAGAGCAAGGGAAACAGGTGCTGTGGTGCGTAGATATATTGATCTGAAGAGAAAACAGCTGTAAAACTTGCAGGAAGTGTGCAGGGCGATTGGCAGTCCAGTATGGCAGCATCTATTTTTGAATTTATCGAAGTGATGTTTCTTCATTGTTCAAATTTATATCAATCTTAATACCTTATTCCATCTGGGTACAGCTCTGATAAGGACTTCTTGTTTTCGTGGCTCCGTAAATAAAAACTTTTATGCATTATGAAGTTACAATTCATTTAAGATACTTCAACATTGTTCTTCAACTTAATTTTTTCTCCATTTTTATGTGTTGCTGCTATTTGCTCATGAACATTGGAATAACCAAATGGTTATGGCATACTTTCAGGTTCACATATCACTAGCTGGAGAAAAGCATATGAGAATAACATGGATTACTGATGATAATTCTGTACCCTCTGTCGTGGACTATGGAACTAAAGCTGGTACATATTCATCCACATCTCAAGGAGGGAGCACATCCTATAGCTACTTATTGTATAGCTCAGGAAAGATCCATCATGTTGTTGTTGGACCTCTTGAGGACAACACGGTTTATTATTACCGGTGTGGAGGGCAAGGCCCAGAGTTCCAGTTCAAGACACCTCCCTCTGAATTTCCAGTGTCATTAGCTGTTGTTGGTGATCTGGGGCAGACTAGTTGGACAACCTCAACCCTGAATCACATTAAGCAGTGTGAACATGATATGCTCTTACTCCCTGGTGATCTCTCCTACGCTGATTATATGCAGCACTTGTGGGATTCCTTTGGTAAGCTGGTGGAACCACTTGCTAGCACCCGCCCCTGGATGGTCACAGAAGGCAACCATGAAAAGGAGCACATACCATTTTTTGAGTCAGCATTTCAGTCTTACAATGCACGATGGAAGATGCCTTATGAAGAGAGTGGATCCACGTCGAATCTGTACTACTCTTTTGAAGTTGCCAGAGCACACATTATAATGCTAGGTTCGTACACAGATTATGATGAGAACTCCGATCAGTATGCTTGGCTCAAGGTATGTCCTGTCTTATGAAACCTATCTATCGTAACATTAAATCTTCTTGGAGCTTGGAATTGGAATGGCTTTCCTCCACTTGAATGAACAAAATGCTTGTTACCTCTACATTTACGAGTGACTCATAGTTGTGCGTAGTGAATCACTTATCTCTTATTGGGATTAGTAATTGTTTCTTGCCATTTAGTTTTATTTTTAATCTGAAAGACAGTGACATGAATTTGGGAACTCCATTGTGCTCATAGTAGCAGATAGTTTTTCTTGTGGATTGACTTCCCTGCCTTTTCAGGCTGATCTTGCTAGGGTTGATAGAAAGAGATTACCATGGCTCATTGTATTGTTGCATGCACCATGGTACAATAGCAATTGGGCTCATCAGGGTGAAGGTGACAGTATGATGGCTGCGATGGAGCCTTTGCTGTACGCTGCTCATGTGGACATGATAATAGCAGGTCATGTGCATGCTTATGAACGATCGGTATGGCTCCTTGCATCTCCCTCACGTGCACTCGTGGGATTGTTCAAATTTTAGCCTATTCCCATCAGTCCATCTTAATGAAAATTCCATGTAATTATTTCACTATTTGTGCAGGAGCGGGTGTACAATGGGAGGCTTAATCCTTGCGGGGCTGTTCACATAACTATTGGTGATGGTGGAAACCGTGAAGGATTGGCGCGCAGGTTTCCAGTTTACTACTCTCTCCGGTTTTAAAATATTGACACTGTTGACTTCTAACATCAACTTTAACCATTCGTCTTATTAAAAAAAATTATTCAGATGTGTAAAGTTTTGTTATTATTTGATTTATCATTAGTGAAATTTAAATCACGACTAATAATGTTAAATATTGTAATAAATTTTTTGAATAAGATGAATGGTCAAAGTTGATGTTAGAAGTTAATAGTATTAATATTTTAAAACTGAAGGGAGTACATATATATACACGCTAAGTTCTGTCTTTTATGTATCACTAGACATCCCTTCTGGTCATCTGCAGGTATCGTAATCCAAAACCAGCTTGGTCAGTCTTCAGGGAAGCAAGCTTTGGGCATGGTGAGCTTAAAATCCTGAATTCTACCCATGCTCACTGGACTTGGCATAGGAATGATGACGAAGAACCAGTGCGAACAGATGATATGTGGATTAACTCACTGGCTGGTTCAGGGTGCATCCAGGATGGCAGCCATGAGTTGAGGAAAATTCTTATGGCTCCGTGATAACAAATGTACAACACAAGCAACTCAGTATATCGAAATCCAAAAGTTCCGTGTAATGCATATATGTGTACTTGCTAAATGAACACCTCAGTTAACTCACCAGCTGGTTCATGGTACTTATACTCTAGAGTTGTTTGCCGTGATTAGTCTTTATGGATTCTTGTAGCATGTGTTGTTTGTTCATAGTAACAGTCCTATATAATACGTTGTTTGAAGTAAGCAACGTTTTTGTTGCATTGGGCATAAGTCTCTACTCCACAGAAAGCACAGTTAGTAGTTTTTTTCTATGTGTACACACCAAATCGTCCAAATAAAGCATACTTGATTCATCTAAAGCACCGTGCCCGCCTTTCCACTCCGCGGTTCCTGTCTCTGCTGTCCCATGACACCGCCGCCACCTAATCCTCCCTGGTGGACTACGTCGCCTCCTTGGCACTGCGAGCGCCTCTCCGCCTGCCTCCTCGGCGCTGTGCCTGCTAGCTCCCCCAACGAGGAAGCGCTTATCCCTGGCAATCTGGCATGACACCCACAGCTGCTGGGAGTGGCTCCCCGTCACGGCTGCTGGTGGCGGCGCCTTGGCATGGCTGCGGGCGACAGAACCTAGCATCAGTTCAAGCTAATGGAGGTGTTCAATCCGAAACCCTGCCAAGCTCGCTCGCACTGCCCTGCGCAACCACCAGGTGATGAATGTGTGGATCAGCGCTTGATTTGTGCGCTTATGTGTTGCATGGCTCTTTGGAGGCGCGTATTGTCGGCGTTCTGACCACCGACACAGTGAATATACGATCGTGGGGGTGGTGTGCCTTCGGATTCTAAAGGGCCCGGTCTGAGGAATACTCGAGGGGATTTTTTATCTGATTCGGGCCACCCGAGCAGTGTAATACCTTACGTCCAGGAGCGGATTATCTCAAAGACAATGTTACAAGACGGAATCCTCTCTTCGCGGGAGGACCCAGAACGTGGGTGAATGGGGTGCTTGCTCGGAAGGGTGCAAGGATCCTCGGGCTCTAATGGAGCTCGTATTTGTCTTTCGTGTGTTTGTGGCTGTTGCTTGTGGTGGTGTTCGACCGTTCTCTCTATCGTTCTTCGAGCCTCCCTTTATATAGGAGAAGGCCTTGGGGTTACAGGTAATGGGCCCTACGCGATCCTACCGTCTCACTGACAGGTGGACCCTTTCGTTCGTTCCGTCCAGGCGTGGTCATGACCCGTCGCGTCGTGCGCAGCGGCGGGTACAATAATGCTCATCCGGCGCCACTGTGCCAGCTACAGTGCTGTCCCGTCGTGTCTGGCAGCCGTCGCAGCTTTCTGCTGGAGTGTCGTCGTGGTGAATCTCGTCCCGTCTCGTCGGGACGGATGGCAGCTGGTCATCAGAGTAAATGTACCATAACGTGGTACCTACCTCCTAGGGGTCGCCCCCAGGGGTCGATCTCCGGAGGCCGAGGTCTTCGCACCCCTACGCGGCCAAGACATGGCCGCCATAGGTCGTCGCTGAGGGGTCGGAACCCGTGCCGTCCGACCCTCGACTTTTATCCGTTGGAGTGCGATCTGTTAGGTACCTGGGGTACGTGATCCCGACAGTAGCCCCCGAGCCGGATGCCGTTCGAGGTCTCTGATTAAGGCGGCGTCGGGCTGGTCGTTTCCAAAGTTTGTCGTGTTCCTACGGGTGCGCACGAGCGCGCTTGTAGGGCGTAGCCCCCGAGCCCTCGAGCGACCTAGTGGGTTGGTCGTGGGCTGAATCGTTATGCGGACCACCTTTCGTCGGTGGTTGATCGTATCGGAACCGCTCCGCCGGGTCGACACCCAGTCCTAGAGGCGATCCGGGGAATCGGCTAAGCATCACGCCGATGGTTAAGGTCGAACCGAGATCAGTCTCGGTCCTTACGCTCAGTAGGGCGTCTGGAGAGCTGGTTTTGAGGCACTGTCCATGGTCGGCGTCACGCCTAGACCGAGGTCATGATCAGCGTTCGATTGTTTGAATTGGCCTGGTGGCCTCGGCTGTCGATCAGTCGATCGCAAGGGGTTTAGCTGTGGGCCCAGCCCTCGAGCCTTGAGAAGATTCGAGGGGCCGACGGGGCAGTGCCGACGTTCGGGGTCGGACTGAGGCTGGCCTCGGTTTCTTTACTCCATGAGATGACTGGGAGGGGCCGGTTTCGACGCGGTCCTTGCCCATGAGCGTCGTCTTGCCTAGGTCAAGACCATGATCAGCGTACGATTGTTCGGATTGGCCCGGTGGCCTCGGCTGTCGGTTAGCCGATCGTTAGAGGTTTTGTTCTGCGTGCACGCATCGTTCTGACCTTCGAGGTCGAGCTAAGGTCGTTCTCGGTCTTTCGTTCGGTAAGACGCCAAGGTCGGACCGGTTCGATGCGGTCCCTGCCCATGATCAGCGTCGCGCCTAGGCCTGGTCGTGATCAGCGCCCGAACGTATGGTTTGGCCCGGCGGCCTTGGCTGTCGGTCAGCCGAACGTGAGAGGTTTCGTTCGGTCGCCTCCCCTTATTTGAATCCGTCGTTGCGGTTACGGGGATCGGACGGCTCTCGTGCCTCCACGCGGAGGGCAATCGGGCCGCCCAGGAATTTGAACCGTCGGCTGATCTGGGCGGTTGATTCGAGTTCCATCGGACGGTGTCGTGGGTGCGACGGTTCGCGCGCCCGCGTCACGTCGCCTGCCGGACGTGCTCTGACAACCGTCTTGTCGGAGTAATTGTTACCGTTCCGTCTGCGGCGGAGACGGCAAGATTCGGCTCGGGCCCGCTCGTCGGCGGCTCGTGGGCAAACCGCTGAGGTGCGTCTTGAGGCGCGACCCCTCGATCGAGCAGTTACTCCTCGGCTGATCATGAGAGGCGCTGTAACTGCCCGCGTCCTTTAAAAGGAGGAGCGCGGTAACTTTGGGCTTTCAACCGGCTTCCTTGCTTTGTCTTTGTCCTTTGCGTGAGAGGTTGTTCGCTCCGCTCTTCATCGCAGTGTCGCTAGGTCCGGCGATCGCTGTAGTTCGCGCTTCCGTCGCTGCCATCTGAAAAAATGTCTGAGTGGGAGCCATCGTGCGTCAACGACGCTCTGCTTGAGAGGTGGACCACCGTTGGGATGGTCCCGTCGAAGGAGTCGGCTTGCTGGGTGACCGGCTACGGCCACATCGTGCCTGCGCCTCCGCCAGAGAAGATCGTCCGCTTCCTGACGTACCATGAGTGCGGGCTGGGGCTGCCGGTCTCTAGTTTCTTCCGCAGGGTTCTCAATCAGTACGGCGCCTGGCTTCACCAGCTGACGCCGAACAGGGTCCTTCACGCCGCCATCTTCGTCACGCTTTGCGAAGCGTATCTGGGGATTCGGCAGAGCCTCTTGCTGTGGAGGTATTTCTTCCTCGCCAGCCTCCAGACGTCGAAGGAGACGGGGGTCGAGAGACGCGTCGGCGGCGTCAGCATTATGCTCCGGACTCGAGAGTCCCAGGAGTATATCGAGGTCGATCTGAAGACTTCGTTGAAGGGCTGGCGGAGGTCATAGTTTTACATCGACAACGCCGACCCCCAGCTCCTGGCCTTCGAAGATCTGGTGCCCCAGGCGACGGGGTCTTGGAAGTCGAAGCTCTCGGCGGCCGAGGTCGAGACGATCCGACCTCACCTGGAGCCCATTCGGCGCCTCCGGGATCAAGGGCTGACCGAGACAATGGTCTTCGGCGTCGCCATGCATCGTCGGATCATGCCGCTGCGCCGCCGGGTGCATGGTCTCGAGGAGTACGAGGGGCCGGACGACGAGACCTGCGAAGTCCGCGGCCGGCCTCTCTCTAACAAGGGAGTCCTGGCCCGGACCTCGGCCATCTTCAAAGACGCCGAGAGCGGCTTTAAACGGGGGCCGCGTCCCCTTGACCGGGATCACCGTCAGCTAGTAAGCGCAGGTTCTTTCGTTTGGATCGTAGTCGTTTGCAGGGGGCTGATTTTGGTGCCATTCAGGGTCCGCCGGTGACCGTGATCGCCGGTGGGGCCGGGACCAGCTCTGCTGCGACGC
>BCLH01001426.1:38198-50899 GCA_001602315.1 Zoysia pacifica | reverse complement strand
CTGGTGGCGCCGACTGCCGCTTGAGAGGTTCTCCGGCGAGGGCCCCTCCCACTCGAGGGGGCGATCGACGGCTTCGGGTATCTCATGGACCGGGTGGGAGGTGCCCGAAGCCTCAACATACAGCTGGTCGCCGGCCTCCGCCAGCTGTGCGGGGTAGCTGAGGAGGTCGGCGCCATCTATGACGAAGATCATTTCGTCGAGTGCCGGGTAAGCTCGAGTCCGGTTCTCGGTTTCCTTTTTTCCGATTCTTGGGCTGATAATTTTTGCAGGACAACTTGTACGCGGTCCTTGGTCGGCCGCCGCGCGGATTCGTCGCTCAAGCCGAGGTCGACGGCCTCAAGAAAGAGCTGGTGAGAGCGCGGGTCGAGTCGGGGGAGGCCGCAGCTGACTTGAAGTCGCAGCTTCTCGCCGCGCGGGAGTCAGCTTGTGTCGCCCTCGAGGAGGCGAATAAGGCACGCGTCGAGGCGCCGGCGTCCGAGGCTCGGGCGACTCGAACCGCGGCGGCCCTCGAGCAGGCCAACCTCACGGCCACCGGTAAGTTGTTGTGGTTTTCTCCGACCTTTGGGTCGGACTCTGACTTATCCTTTTGTAGGTCTTCGTCGCCAAGCGACGGAGCACGAGACCGAGATGTGGCGGCTCGGGCTCCTCCACCAACATGCCGAGGGGGCCCGCTCGACCCTGGAGCTCACGTTGCGCATGACGAAGGATGAGCGCGACCGTGCTTTTGATCAGGTCGACTTCCTGAAGTCGGAGCGGGTGGTGCTCCAGTTCGAGGTCGGGCAGGCAGCGGCGGACCTTGGTCAGACGCGCGAAGAGGCGGCCAAGGTCCAGGATGAGCTCTCGGCGGCTCAAGTCCGGAACGAGCGCCTGCGAAAGAGCCTCGACCGGGCAGGGCAGGCCACTGAGGTTGCTGCGAAGGAGCAGGACGGTAAGGGTCGGCCCCTCCTTGTTTGTTCTGGTTTCTGGTCTTCCGCTAACGTTTTGTAATGCAAGATTAGCGGGCGAGGTCCAGACCCTGAGGTCGGCGAGTCTGAACCTCCTTAGGGGGTTGTACTCTGGAGTGCCGGACTCCGTCCCGACGGTGGTCATGGCACATGCTCTGCAATAGCTTTCGGAGATCGTCTCCAATGTTATGATGAGGGCGCTGGAGGACGGGTCCTCGACAGCCTCGGCCCTAGTCCGCTCCCACTACACGGATGCGGATCTCGGCAGGGTCGTCGAGGGCTTCGCGTCGGGCTACTCGGACGAGCAGCTGGACGCGATCTCGGTGGAGACGCTAGAGCCGGGGGCAAAGGCCGTTGCCGACTTCAAGACGGAGGACTTCCTGTCCGAACGGTTCGGGCCGTTTCCCTATGTATAGGTCCAAACATGTAAACTGTTATTGTGTTAATAAAGAGTATCGTTCAAACAATATTGTTCGAGAAGTTTTGATTTGAATATGAATTTTCGACCCTCCTTCGCATGCTACGCCTGCTTTTCGCACCCCCTCCGGCATCAATCAAACGAATGGGCCGAGTATAGCTCGTAGGGTCAGGTGTCGGGCCTGATACAGCCGTAAAGCATCATCAGCTCCTGATTCATAGATAGCTTAGCCACGAGGAGGCTTCGAACGAAAGATGCGTGTGAAGTGTTGTTTGAGGGTCACCCGCGAGTTTGGCGCGGGTCGGGGATCCGACCCCGAGGACACGGAAAGGCAGAAAAACGAGTCAGCGAGGAGCGGCGCCCCGGCGCAAAAAATCGATAAACGCTGAGCGAAAAACGAGGTCGATCATTTTGACACTGGCTAGGGTGCAGGTAACTAGCCCCCAAGTGCGGGGGGTGGCCGGGTCGGCTAGGGCTCGCACCCCAAAACGAAAAAGGAGAGCGGAATCACAAAAACTTACCTGTTTTTGTTAGGTGTAGAACCGTCGAAGGTTCTCGATATTCCATGCGTTCGCAAGTTCCCGACCGTCCTCGGTTGCCAATTTGTAGGCGTCGGGCCGTAGGACGTGCTTGATTACAAAGGGTCCTTCCCAAGGGGGCGACAACTTGTGCTGGTCGACCTTCGTTTGCACCCTTCTCAACACATTGTCTCCGACGTTGAGCGCCCGACCTTTAACGCGTCGAGCATTTAGTCGCTGTAGACTTTGCTGGTACTTGGCGGAGCGCAGGAAAGCGACCTCGCGCACCTCTTGCAGCTGGTCGAGGCTGTCCTGCAACGCGGCCTGCAATCTCTCCTCATCGTAGGCTCGGACTCGCGGAGAGTCGTAGTCGAGGTCGGTCGGTAGCATCGCTTCCGCCCCGAATGTCATGAAGAATGGTCTGAACCCGGTGGTTATGTTGGGGGTCGTTCGCAGACCCCAGAGGACTGATGGGAGTTCGTTTACCCATCGTCCCGCTGCCCTTCTGACGGAGTCGTAAATTCGAGGCTTCAGGCCTTAGAGTATCATCCCATTGGCCCGTTCGACCTGCCCATTCGTCCTGGGGTGCGCCACGGAGGCGAAGTCTAGGCGAATGTGATATTCGTCGTAGAATTCTCGGAATTGCCGACCAATGAATTGCGCGCCGTTGTCGGTGATTATGGAGTTCGGGACCCCGAACCGACATATGATGTTGCGGATAAACCCGACCGCCCGGGTTGAGGTGATGTTGGGCACCGGCTCGGCTTCAATCCACTTGGTGAACTTGTCGACGGCGACGAAGAAATGAGTGAAACCGCCGGGTGCTCTCTTGAATGGTCCGAGGATGTCGAGCCCTCAGACGACGAAGGGCCAGATGATCGAGATCGTCTGGAGCTCTTGTGCCGGCAGGTGCGTCTGTCGGGCATAGAACCAGCAGCCCTGGCAAGCTCGAACGAGCTTTTGGGCGTCGGCCACGGCCGTCGGCCAGTAGAAACCTTGTCGAAAGGCCTTGCCGACGAGGGTTCTGGGCCCGACATGATGACCACAAATGCTTGAGTGGATATCGTCGAGCAGGTGCATGCCCTGCTCCTGAGGGATGCAGCGCTACAATATACCACTCGGGCTTCGCTTGTAGAGCTCGTCGTTCGAGATGACGTATGCCTTGGCTTGCCGCATGAGCTTCCGGGCTCCGTCGGGGTCGGCCGAGAGAGTGCCGTCTTGTAGGTAAGCGAAGATGTCGCGAGACCAATCGGGGGCGACTGTCATGATCTCTGCTCTTGGTCCGAGGGTCGGCTCGTTGCTCGGACCTTCGACGAGTGGTTCCTCCGTGATTCTGATGGAAGACTTGGTGAGCACTTCGAGGAAGACGTCGTCAGAGATCGTCTGGCGTTCCGAGCCCATCTTGGCGAGGGCATCCGCAGCTTCGTTGTCCCGATGTAGAACGTGATGGAGTTCGAGTCCGTCGAACTTGTCCTGGACCTTGCGAACTTCTTGGCAGTAGGCTTCCATCTTCGGGTCTCAGCAGCTGGCAGCCTTCATGACTTGGCTGACGACCAGCTCAGAGTCGCCTTTGACGTAGAGGCGCTGCACGCCGAAGGTGGGGGCCATTCGTAGGTCGTGGAGGAGCGCCTCGTATTCGGCTGCATTGTTGGAGGCTCGGAACTGCAGCTGCAGCACGTATCGGAACCTGTCTCCCTTTGGGGAGATCAGAACGACCCCAGCCCCGCGCCTTTGAGCATGCAGGACCCGTCGAAGTACATGGTCCAGCACTCGACGCTGTCGGAGGCTGACGGCTCTTGAGCTTCGGTCCATTCGGCGATGAAGTCGGCCAGGACCTAGGACTTGATGGCCTGCCGAGGGACAAAAATGATGTCGAGCCCCAGGAGCTCCATAGCCCATGTAGCGAGACGTTCGACTGCGTCCCTGCCACCGACGATTTCCCCGAGGGGGAAGCTGGTGACGACGTGGACAGGATGGCTCGTGAAGTAGTGTCGCAGCTTGCGGCTCGTGACGAGGACGGCGTAGATCATCTTCTCCACCTGGGTGTAACGAGTCTTGGCGTCGGCCAATACCTCGCTGATGAAGTAGACAGTCCGCTGAACAGTCAGAGCCCGACCCTCCTTGGGTCGTTCGACGACGAGGACGGTGCTGACGACCTTTGAGGTCGCGGCGATGTAAAGGAGGAGGGTCCCTCCTTGGGTCGGGGACGTGAGCACCGGCGACGATGAAAGCAGGGTCTTGAGCCGGTCGAAAGCTTCCTGGGCCTCGGTGGTCCAGGTGAATCGCTCCGCTTTTCGTAGCAGCCGATAGAAGGGCATCGCTTTCTCACTGAGTCTTGAGATGAAACGGCTAAGGGCCGCCAAGCATCCGGTCAGCTTCTAGACGCCTTTTACGTTGCCGATTGGCCCGAGTTTGAAGATCGCGGAGATCTTCTCGGGGTTTGCTTCGATCCCCCGCTCGGAGATGACGAAGCCGAGCAGCTTGCCCGAGGGGACCCCGAAAACGCATTTTTCGGGATTCAGTTTGATCCGATAGCGCCGGAGGTTGGCGAATGTCTCCTCTAGGTCCCGGATGAGGTTGGAGGTCTGACGGGTCTGGATCACGATGTCGTTGACGTAGACCTCCAAATTCCGACCTAGCTGGTCATGGAAGCACTTCTGCATGCAGCGCTGGTACGTGGCCCCCGCGTTCTTGAGCCCGAATGGCATGGTGATGTAGCAGAAGGACCCGAAGGGCGTGATGAAGGATGTGGCCGGCCGGTCGGACTCGCGCATAGAGATATGGTGATACCCAGAGTAGGCATCAAGGAAGCTCAGGGTTTCGCACCCGACGGTCGAGTCCACCACCTGATCGATGCGCGGGAGAGGGAAGGAGTCCTTCGGGCAAGCCTTGTTGAGACTCGTGTAGTCGACGCACATCCTCCATTGCCTGGTCTTCTTTCTCACCATTACAGGGTTGGCCAACCACTCGGGGTGGTAGACCTCTTGAATGAACTTAGCCTCCAAGAGCTTCGTCAATTCTCCCCCGATGGCTCGGTGCTTCTCTTCGTCAAAACGTCGGAGTCGCTGCTTGACGGGCCGAGAGCCCGCGATGATGCCGAGGGAGTGCTCGACGACTTCTCTCGGGATGCCGGGCATGTCCGACGGTGCCCAGGTGAAGACGTCCCGATTCCGGATGAGGAAGTCGACGAGCGCGCTTTCCTATTCGTCGAAGAGCGCTGTCCCGACCCTGGCCTCCTTGGAGGGGTCGGCGGGGTCGAGAGCGACCTCCTTGGAGTCGTCGGCGGGTTTGAAGGATGTTGACGACTTGGGTTTGGAGTGGGGCGTTGGGCCCGACCCTTCAGTTTTGCGAATTGCGTCCAGCCGGGCCGGGCCCGATTCGGCGGCGGCCAGCTCGAAGCTCTCCTGCTCACAAGCCAGGGCATGTTGGAAGCGCGAGGAGACCGTGATGACGCCCTTCGGCCCGGGCATCTTCAGCTTCAGGTAGACGTAGTTGGGGACGGCCATGAACTTCGCGTAGCATGGCCGACCCAGGATGGCGTGGTAGGCGCTGGTGAAGTCTACCACCTCGAAGGTGAGCGATTCGGTCCGAAAATTGCTCCGGTCACCTAATGTGACCGGGAGCGTGATCTGACCGAGGGGCGTCGCGTAGCCCCCGGGGACGACTCCGTGAAACGGAGCGTGGGTCGGACGGAGGTCGGCCTCCGTCAGCCTCATTGCCCGGAAGGCATCGGCATAGAGGATGTTCAGGGCGCTTTCTCCATCCATGAACACCTTTGACAGGCGCACGGAGCCGACGATGGGATCGAGCACCAACGGAAGGCGTTCGGGCTGTGGAACGTGGTTCGGGTGGTCGGCCCGATCGAATGTGATCGGGGCCTCGGACCACTTGAGGTAGCGGGGGACCGCGGGGTTGACAGCGTTGACCTCGCGCCATGTCCTCTTCTGGCGGCCGCGGGATTCGCAGTAGGCCGCGGGGCCGCCAAAGATCATGAGGCAGTCCTCCGGCTTAGAGAAAGCCGTTCCCTCGTCTTCCCCGACGCCCTTGGCCTGAGGGTTGGTCTTGGCTGCCGAGGAGCCGGCCTGGGGTTCGCTCCTGAAGAACCTCCTTGCCAGGTGGCAATTCCGGAGGGTGTGCTTGACCGGCATAGAATGGTTGGGGCAGGGTCGGTCGAGCATCTTGTCGAAGTGGCCGTCATGGTTAGCCGGTTTCTTGGTCGGGGGTCGGGCTGGGTGGTCTGCGGCGGCCAGGAGGTCGTCATCGTGGCGTCGACCTTTGCCCCCCTTGCGGCTCGAGCTGCCGCCACGCCGCTCATTGCGGCGGTCCGTGGACCGGTCGGAGGGTCGGTCTCCCCAACGGTCGTTCTCTGACCTTTCGTCCTTCGCCCGACCTCGGTCGAAGTTGGCCTGGACAGCCTCTTCTCCGGTGGTAGAAACTGTCTCAGGTTCTGCGACACTATCTTTTGGCCTTTGGGCCGTGTATCTTTTCTAGGTCCATTAGTAATAAAGTTTGCCCCTAAGGTCATCTTAAACTCTATAAATTCAGTAGCCGCTGTCATTAGAGATAGTTTTTGATTAGTTTTCATCTGTTTCCAAACAGTTTCATCGTTTGACAGTTTGTTGGTTTTCCAACTTTGTGATTAATTCATATTTTGTAATTGAGTTGCGTTCTTCCTTGTTCTTGCTTGTGTTCTTCGATTCGCAGGCTAGGATTAACCTTTTTGGCGAGGTCAATTATGTGCACACGGTTGATAACCAGAGGAAAAGTGGTGCTGCGATTGTGGGGTTCGAATCGTGTTGATTTGAGGCCGGATCGATTTTGTGTCGCATTTCCACCAAATCGAGAGTTATCTTGATCGAACAGAAGATCGGGAACCATGTACACATCAAGTGGTAATCAGAGCTTCAGGTATACTGTCAGGTTCACATCAATACTTGTTTATTTTGCATTCCTCCTATCGTCTACAGAAAAGCCGCAATAAAAAAATTATTAGATCGTTAGGTGTTTTCCTATCCAAGCTGTATTTTAGCCTTTGCATAATTTTATTTTAGAGAACGTAGTGTTAAGTTTGTGTCCTTAGTTTGTGTTTTGGTTGCTAGATCTTGTGATCTTTTTGTATTCAGGTGTTTTTCTTCATCGTTCATTCACATCATGTTTAGATCTGTTATCATGTCACGTCTATTAATTGTTTCTTTTACATTGAAATTTTTTCCCACGCACCCAACTCATATTTCTATCACAACTAGATCCACCCTTCAACGATCCACCTCTCCATATTTATCAGCTGCTCAATCATTTAAAAAAAATCATCCACAAAATTCGCACCCAATTTGAAATTCGAATATGTTTTTAGCCTTTAAAAAAATCTGATTCGAAGATTTATCATTAAAATTGTCATAACTTTTGTTTTTGGACTTCAAATTAGACATATAAGTAAGTTTTGGATATATACAAAAAATTTCCCATCCTTTGAGGATCCAAGATTCAATAAATTCAGAACAGAAGTTTCTGTTTTCATGCCCCGAAGTTTCAGCACAGATGTAACAGAAATTCGAGATTTTCTTCGGCCACATCTTTCATCATATTGATCTGAAATTTGGTCGTATACCATCTTTTGTGCTTCTAATTCGGAGAAAAATATCAGAAAAATAAAATAAAAATAAAAATTTTTGATTATCAAGAAGCAGGGAATTAACCTTTGCTGATTTTTCAAGTGCTGAACAATTTGCTGATTTCTGGAGCCTTATCATTTGTCTTGTTGCTTTCCTTTGATATCTTCATTCATATTTTTGTAACATCTGAATTTTTTTATAAGATTAGACCAGCAACTAGAACATAATACTTAAAACACTTATTCAATATTACTATCTGTTATAAAATTGTATTCTAGTAATCATTATTTCAGCCCTCCAAGCTCCACATATCCACCTCGGATCATCACTGTATTTGGCCCTGCAATTGTAGAATTACGACTCCCTGGTTTTTCCTACCACTAGTTGCACCATCTTTTGCTTTGCTTTGGTAAGAATCTTGCAAGAGCTCGGTAAGTCGTTTTTTTTGAAATTTTTACCACCCTTCTCACTGTAGCTGCAGGAATAATATTTTTTTTGCTGTCCATATTCTATTTTTCTAACCATGACAGAAAGAGAAGAATGTGAATACAATGTGAGCCCTGCTTTGCGAAGAGTTTTTGATAATTTCGAGGCAAACTGTAGAAACGCATTGAGTTTTGGAACAATTTGTCGGCAAGCCATAAGAGATGTAATCCACTGCAAAGAGATGTCGCACATGATCAAAAGACGAATAAGGTTCAGACCATTGCTATATCATCTCCTTCCACAAGTAATTATATTCTTTCATCTCTTTCTTTATATGATGGTTTAGATTCTATTAAATATATTATTTGGGAAAAAGAGATGGATAAACTATTTGAATAACGCCGTATGAGTGAAAGAAGAAAGCTTTTAAATGTTGGTCGTGCATTAGTTGATCTTGCTTTAACTTTGTGGCAACTTGTAATTATAACAAAAAAATATCCTCGAACATGGAGTGGTGCTAAAATTTTAATGAGAAATTTTTTTGTTGATATATCTTTGAAATCTATGTCTAGTTGTGATAAAAACTCTTTGGGGGAGGAGCTTTCTACTGTACCTCCTATTGTATCTAATATTTTGTAGAAAATTGAGATCAAACAAGAAGATGAAAGTGATACAGACATAGAGAAAGAAGAGATACACAATGTTCCATGCATAGCCCAAAATGAGACTAATGATAACATACCAAAAGATATTGCTGAAAATGAGAAGAAACTTATTGAACATTGATCTACAAAATGTGACAATATTTTTGTTGTGCTGAAATTTTTTATGTATCGTACTTTTGTAAAGCATCCTCTAGTATCACCTTTTATCCATTTATCTTTGTCAATGTTTGATTTGCCCACTAGTTCCTGTGGTAAGGAAAGGTTGTGTGCTGATATTTCTATTCTTCCTATGCAACAAGAAGTGAATGAATACGATACTCCTAATTTTTATCTATTCACTAGTGCTGAAATTAAATATTTCACACCCATTACATATGAAAATGATGAGCTAAAATTGCTATCTTCTCCAAACACTGTGGGTTATATTGAACATGATTCTTTTCGTGACCTTGCTACAATGGAGAAGACGATATTTTCCAAACCTAAATTGCCTTTGTTAACTAGAACCTATTTTTATGTTTCAGAGTACATGGTGAAAATAAATAACAAACTAAATGATAGAAATACAAAATGTCATACCATATCATGTTTATCTAGTTCTATCAAGAAGGGGAGAATGATGAGATTATAGGTATCTTTAAGCTACAAAGTAATTGCTTTCAAATACTCCTGTGGCCTCCACCTTTTCATGCAGGTTGGAGGGCATGATGGAGTCGAGATCTCGACAATGAACTTGAGTCGAGGACGACTCTGAAACAAGAAGGGGAGGATGATGAGGACATTTTTCCTTTAGATACACACAAGACTCCTCAGATTAATATTGATGAAACCCACGCACGACAGTTGAAATTAGATGTAAGCTTGTTCCTAAACACATGTCTTTCTTCTTTTAAAAATAGATTACTACCTAATAACTTTATCATGATTAGGAACATTAGAGAGAGTCAAGGAAAGCATGAAAAAGGATTTGGAGATGCTCAAGATCAAAATCCCACGTTTGACCTAGAAGAGATCCAAACAACTCAAGTTTGAGTCAGACTTAGACTCCAGGAGCAGCCTGCACTAAACAAATGCCCCAATCCCATACGAGCTCCATTTTGAACGTTATAGATATGGTTGGAAAGCTAACAAGATAACCTTTCCAACGGAACCGGTCTCATTTCTAAATTCAATCAAAATCAGTAGGAATCGTTAAAACAAGATGACATCCAAAAACTGTCTCAGGTGCTGTGACACTATCTTTTGGCCTTTGGGCCGTGTATCTTTTCTAAGCCCATTAGTATTAGGATTTGCCCCTAAGATTGTCCTAAACTCTATATAATCAGTAGCCACCACTATTAGAGATAGGTTTTGATTAGTTTTCCTTTGTTATGAAATAGTTTTGTCGTTTGACGGTTCGTTGGTTTTCTAACTTTGTGATTTAATTTAGATTTCACAATGGAGTTGTGTTCTTCTTTGTTCTTGCTTGTATTCTTTGATTCACAGGTTGAGATTAGCCTTTTTGACGAAGTCAATCGTACGTGCACGGTTGATAACCAGAAGAGAAGTGGTGCTGCGATTGCGAGGTTCGAATCGTGTTGATTTGAGATCGGATCGATTGTGTGTGGCATCTCCACCAAATCAAGAGTTATCACGACCTGACGGAAGATCGGAAACCACATACACATCACACTTACCTTTCAAGACCTCAAGAAAAATCACTAAGCATTCTCTATCTCACTCTCTTTACTTACCATATTTACTTACCGTTTGAGTAGTATGATAGGTTACACTTTGATTTCTCTTGATGGCTATTATGCTAGTGTTTGCTTGTTATTATTTCTTTATTACTAGCATTGTTAGGAGTCTTGGCCTACTAGACTTGTTTAAGTTTGCTTCCGTTGCGATCAAGACTTGTAGTTTTTGTTTGTAGCGAAATTAGTGCTATGAGTCCACCGATTCAACTCTCCTTCTCGATGTCTTTGATCCTTACAAGTGGTATCAAAGTTAAGTGTTCTTTTTTAGGCTTCACCGCCTTGAGTAAGGATGCTGAACAGAGTGGAGACTACGCCCGTATCCGATGGAGATAATTACTCTTATTGAAAGGCGCGCATGCAAGTCTACCTAGAGTCAATCAATGGGAAAGCGTGACAAGTTACTAGCAATGCTATGAATAAGAATGAGAGACTTGATCCTATTTTTATTAAATACAATGCTTCGGGTAAGAATGCCATGTTTGGATGCATTTCTAAAAATGTCTGTTATAGAATCAACACATCATCCACCGCACATGAGATATAGACCCAATTGCAAAACATCCATGAGGACTTCTCTGAGGCAAAGGAAGAGCGTTACTATGTTCTTAAGAACAAATATAATTCTATTACTATACAACCTCATGAAAAAGCTAATGATGTTTATTCTCGCTTGCATGTAGTGGAGGAGGAGATCAATGCTTTGGACCTCATGTACAAAATTGATGATGTGAAGATCATGAGAAATCGCTTGAGGATATTGCCGTCAAGCTACAACTCCATCGTCACGTGTCTCTTTCAAGCCAATTTGGCTACTCTCACCGTTAACGTCATGCTAGGTGAAAGGATCAACTGATCGAGAAGGGAGGTTGAATCGAGACACCTCTTTTGAACACCTCCTCCGGGGCTCACCGGACTGTCCGGTGACTTCTTCCTGAAGACTTCAAAGAGCACCTCTCTCTAGACTTCGAGCTTCTATATACACTGGACTGCCCGGTGCCTCTCGTCGAACTATCCGGTGACTCCAGCTTCACTGCCTACTGCCTACAGAAAACATCTTCTTTGGACTTCAGCTGCGATCCTCACCGGACTGTCCGATGATACCGACGGACTGTCCGGTGATCTCTTCAACTGCTGGTAATTGACTTCTTCAAAATCTTCAAGCTTTTGACTGCAACTCTTGACATCTTCAAGCTTCCACTGATCACTCAAGTGCCTCAGAGAACCTAAAGTATCCACACGCCTTAATTCTTGTAAAACTGAGACGAGTGACCCGACCACTCTTAATAGTATCGGTGTTTTCTATAGAATCAAGGCCTAAAAACTAAGCCACACATAGCTCTAGATTATCCTTAGCCTCGGACCAGCTCTCTCCATGGAAACACGTCAGAGACTTGAACAACCTTGAAGAAACTATCTTGTAGTAGTGTAGAATAATGATGACAAACCTGCATTCAACGAGTTAGTTCATGGTTCTCATTTAATCACCAAAATCATCAATACCTTTGAGAGGTTTCAATGGTCATGAAGCTAAGAATCTCGCACTTTTTGATGATTGATGATAATCATAATGCAAATGATCGAGATGATACAAAAGGTAGGAATTCAAGCAGGAGACAATCTTAAAACAAAAAGAATGGGTGCAAGTTGTCTTACCATCTCTTGCCAAGAAGTCCACAAATATGCACGAGGTTTCATACCTTTGCTCCGAAGCTCCCCCTCGATTAGTGCATTACTTACTTTCTTCATATTTCTTGATTTGATTGGTTTTCTTGAGTGTCACTTCATTCATCTTCAAATCTTCGGCTCCCTCTACCCATCTCCTATAAATATAGAATAACCACAAGACGAGTAAAGGGCAAAAAGTAGTAATCAACAGATTTAGAGGATTAAGAAAGACTACTCCCTTAGTTTTCTTGACCACTATTTCTTATCACAAAACTCTTCCTTGATCGTCAACTTTTCATCATCATTTCTTCTCTATTTCTCTCCCCAATCTTCATGTCCTTCATTGATCATCATCCCCTTCTTTGAGCATCCTCTATCATCTTCACATATCTTCATTTGATCATCTCCATTTCTTCATTTTGATTATCTCTATTTCTCTCCCCCTTTATCATCCATTAACCAAAAAGAGAAACCACAAAGAAGGAGAATACAATAGAATTAATAATTATGATGAGATTTGAAACAACATTACCGGATGTTTTCTTCTACGATTCTTTTCTTGTCCAACAACTCCTTATGTGTTGATCATCTTTTTGATTTAAAGCTCCTTCTCCCCTTCGAGTTAGTATATTTCCTATAAAAAGATCATTCAAGAAGCTTCCTCTCCTCTCAACAAGAGGGGGTTAGTGATGCATATGGGAATATGAATTATAGTCT